>JZKD02S2001011.1:1311435-1335007 GCA_000966675.3 Picea glauca | reverse complement strand
TTGGAGAATCAAAGTCTATTAGTCTTAGACATGGTACCAAAATTTTTGTTGTTGTTTTTTACCTAGATTAAATGACAAAGGAGGATCAGTGCTAGGGTTCCAAAGGAGACTTTTTTAAAGGCCTAGGCTCCATAAGAAAACAACATAGCAGACCACAACTAATCTAAGTGGATATTTTGTCTCTGTCTTGAAACCTTGTGACCTGTGTGGCTTTGTAGCCTCTCCTCTAGCTTATCTAGATCATGACAGCATAGGAAATGGAAAGGGTGGCAGCTCATGGCGGCAACTCTCCCTTATTCCAATGAATTACGATGGCCTCCTTACTAATTTTGATGTTCTCTCAAGCCTCCACTCTCATTATTCAGACTTTCTCTACCTTCATCTCTTTGCCTCTTCTATCGTTGGCTCTGAACCCACTTTGAGGGAGTAGGGACAAATTTCTTATAGTTGTTGTTGTATAAATCTCACACAAAGACATAAGAACCCAAAGCACAAGTTAAGAATTTTTGCTCTAAAAACTTGAATGATTTCATTGATTCTCAAGGGGTATAGTTAAATACACAAAACTTGCTAATAATAAGACTCACTAAGATAGTTCATGGATAACTAACTCAAACTATACTAGACTCTAAAATTAAGACTTTCTTAAAATAGCTAATGCATAACTAACTAAAACTCTTCTATAGTAAAAATTCAAAAGTTTCCAAAAAATGTTGAGGGAGTAATTATTTTCTAACAATATATACTTCAATAAACCTCATATGTTTCTTGTTTCTCTAGCACATTTGATGTTAGAATTAATGATTACATGCTTAAGTTAGATTTGGTTTAGGTTTGTAAGAGAATAATTAAGAACTTCTAGATTAGTTATATTTAGCTAATGAGATCTACTTTCTTCTGATCTAGTTTTATAGAAGTGGGTGATGTATATTATATAAGTAACCCTTTACTTATCAATAAAAATGTGTGTATTTTGTGTGTCAACTATGGTTCCTTAGACCACTCTAGAGCGACCTCTGTTGAAGGAGATTTCAGTTTGCTGGAAGAGAGCGATCCATATAGAGAATGTGACTGCGTAAAGGAATATTTGTTGTTGTAAGAGAGTGATATGCACAACATGAGCCTGCAATGAATTATTGTGAGTCGTCAATGTTAAGTTTCCAAATCAATCGAATATAAACAAATATTCTACTACTACTACGTGTTCGCTGTCGCTTGCTTAGAAGGAATCGAGCCACAGTCATGAAAGAATTCACCGAGCCGCTATTCGAAGATTGTCAGATATCATTGCTGGGGTTTGATCAGAATTTGAATAGGTTGAGGGATTTCGTGCTTTCTTTGTTGGAAGGATGCACCGAATTCTCCAAGTGGAAGGATGAATGGGATTTCGTGCTTTCTTTGTTGGAAGGATGCACCGAATTCTCCAAGTGGAAGGATGAATGGGATTCGCTCCCTCAATGGATCAAGAGCCCGACAAGGTATCCGAACCTGGTAACTGTCCCGCTCAATGGGGAAGGCCATCGAAAAATTTATCAACGCTGCTATAAGAATATCAGAAGAGACAAACAAGATGAACTCGGCGTGGAGCTTGCGAATTAGCTTCAACTTCATCCATGGTGGAGGAGACACTGAGGAAAGGATCATTTTTTTTCCTAAATAGTAACGCAACTTGGACAGGAAGTAGTTATATTAATTTAAAATTTTTTAAACTTTATTTTATTTGTAAAAATGTAGGATGAAAGACCAACACAGTTTTAGCTAGTGGTTTTTAAGTTATCCAGTGTCATAAATAAAAACACAGCACTTCTTTGATTATGTTCAGAGTCTATTATACTGGTGGTTCTTGTTGTCCTTGGGTGCTCTAAGAACATTGGTTATGGTTAGCTTTGTGTGTTTGTTGTATGTGGAAAATGTCAAGTTGTATGATTTAACTGTCCAGTATAGTTAGTTGTATAAGTATGTCAATATGATGATTCAGTATGTATATTATTCTTTTGGGTATGTTATGAATCTTTCATCCTATAAATACTTCATTGATGGTCAAAATAAATTGTATCTTAAATGAATCAAGTGGCAGTTCAAAGTTGATGGTTGAGAAAGACCATAGTTTAGCGATTTCAAAGTGGGTAGAATCGTGATGAAGACAAGACCACAACATTACAGTTTAAAAGTATTTTTATGTGATTTTAATATTGTTATTTGTAATATAAGTATTAAGAGAGAGTGCTAGAATTAATGTTTACATTTTTAAGTTATGTTAGATTTGATTTAGGTTTGTTAGGAAATAATCTAGAACTTCTAGATTAGCTATATGTAGTTATTCGTATCCACTTTCTTCTAATCTAGTTTTCTAAAAATGGATGATGTATCTTATACTTTCTTAGATCTAGTTTTCTAAAAAAAGATGATGTATCTTATATATGTAACCCTTTACTTCTCAATAAAAATCTGTATGTTTTTTGTGGGAACTATGGCTGCTATCTTGTTTTCCACTTCTTGAAGGATTTAAAAGATCACTTGATTTTTTCATAAACTTATTACTTTAAGCCCTCGTCTTCTGGTTTCTAACTCTGAATTTGTCACAAATTGTGTAGCAACTTTCTAGATATTTTTTTATGCGGAATACTTTAGCAAATCTTTGGAAAACATGTGATAGTTGTGAAAAAACTTCCATAGTTTAACCCAAATGTTTAGAAGCTTCTGACCTATGGACTATTATAAGGAGATAGTTTCTACTGAGATTAATTCATTGTTGAGATTGTGTAAATTTATTATGTTATACTTGTGTAGTATCAAATTATGTACAGTTCCAAACTTTGTATGCTCTCTCTTGTCCTTTATATTTTCAATCCATGTATTCTAAATCTGAAATGTCTTCTCTCAATATAGATTTGAACATATAAATCATTGCAGGTTTGGGCTGGGCCACTGTCGAACCGCAGAGTTGCCATAATTCTATGGAAAGAAGTGGTCCACAATAATATATAACTGCCAAATGGGATGACATTGTATGTTCAAAAAATTATAAATTGTGATTGCATATCAGAAAATTGTATGTTTAGAACCATTATAAATTTTGTTAAAAAAATTGTCACCAAGGTTTTATTTTTTGCATAGCAGTTATTCTAGGGGTCTGATTCTCTGTTACAGTGGTCTTATTTTTTCATTACAGAGGGTTGCTTTTGAGTTATACCTTCTTCTCTAAATTAGATTTAGTAAACCTGAATTTATGAATAGATGATACTAGAATCTAGATAGGTTTTACTTCAAAAAAAATTGTGATCATTTTGGGAAACTGTTTACTAGTTTAATGCTTACATCTTATCGAATCAATTCTTATAATATAGATTAATCCACTCAAAATGTCTATATTATGTTTTCTATCTTGATGATTAGATCGCTAATAATAGATTTTAGGAGGAAGTCCGTTTTATATTAATAGTTATTAATTCTTAGTCCCCACAGCTCAAAAAAAACAATCAGATCATATTAAATCTACTAAATTTCTCACTACTTCAAAGTGCAGTGTCCAATAAGGATAATAAATGTACCACTGAATTCGGAAGCCACTATGAGTTTGGTAACGTCCCATGAGCTACTTCAGCGGGTGAAAATAGTTCAAAATTTCGAAAACTAGTTAATAGTGAATCAAAGAAAATAATGGCGCATGCATAAACTGAAATGCATTGCTCAGTATTTTTATTTGATTGTCTTCCAAGAAAGAAAAAAATATATATAATGAAAGGTTAATTTTAATATTGATAACAATACAAATAACTTACTAACTATTGTAAATTTATGTGGATGGAACACTTGCCCTGAACAAAGTTTAGTTGTTTAATGAAGATTAAAAATGTAGCGCAAGATTTGGTTTTTGATTTTGATTACAGTCGCTCTAGTGAGAGATTTGGATGTTGAATTTGCATAACAAAAAGAAGCAACTCACTGATGCATTCTTTTGGTTTAATTTCACTGTATTGTAATCACCATGCACCTCATGCTCGCGTGCATCAAGACACATACTACTATCATATTAGTCCCAATCCACATGATGCATCACATGCCAATGATTTGTATAGAAGTAGCTTAATTGGGAAACGGTTAGAGGAAAACTATATATTCATGGACATGCCACCAACTCGTAGCAGTCATCAAAAGTTCCGTATGGCGGAGGCGCCTGGATCCGATGCTGTGTGGCTTTCATAGCAGATTTCCGATTGAGGGGTGTGCACAATCTACTCTGTGCAACGCAGTTTCATATACTGTGCACCAAACATGCCAAGTGACATAGTTCTCAAAACCACTGTGGAGTGCATAGATTGGTCAATTTGTTGTGCATTGTGAATACACACACATAATGAAATGATTTATGAATACAGAATAACATTTCCGATTGAGGGGTTTGCACAATCTACTCTGTGCAAAGCAGTTTCATATACTGTGCACCAAACATGCCAAGTGACATAGTTCTCAAAACCACTGTGGAGTGCATAGATTGATCAATTTGTTATGCATTGTGAATACACACACATAATGAAATGATTTATGAATATATAATAACAGAGTGCTATGCTTAGCACATAAGCTCAAAAATAAAACAAAAACTTGACAATACACAAAATGATTGATATTAATGAACTTCGAGTTACTACGCGTGGTTACAAAATATAACAAGATGAGCTTCGGCTCTAATGACTTCTTCTAGTGACTTTACATACATAGAGCCTATGCTTAGAATTCTTACACTCCTCAACTGATGTTGGTTCTCAGTTGTTCTCTCTACCTCTATTTTCTACCTACTTCTGCATCCATGAATGATTGACTAACTAAACAACTTGGACTTATATGGATTCTGACTGAGACTTCCTACAGAATCTTAGACTCACTCAACATTAAACAATATGATTAATACAACTGAATCTTCAACCACTTAACTAAACTCGAGAAGATAGAGAACGTCGTCATTTATAACTTCACCACTAGCTGACTAACTTTAGAGTAATCATGTGACTTTGCACTTACAATTGCACTTACAAATTGTCTGACTGACAATTCGACTACTGAAATTATTATCTGACAGACAAATCGATGGAGACGTGAAGATCTCACTGACTTGTAATTACTATTTCCAACACTCCCTCTTGATTATAAGTATGTGGGATTACAAAACAAAATTACATCAAAAATTGAGTTTACAATTTTATTGTCACTCATTTGTTATTGTGCGGACTCAGACTATTGTGCAGATGCGAAAATGCATCTCTTGCTAAATACTTTGTAAAAATGTCTATGATTTGTTCTTTTGGCCTGCAAAATTCTCTTTGTTATTCACTAATTCTCTGATGAAATGATACATTGTATCAATATGCTTGGTTTTCTTGTGAAACACACGATTCTTTGATAACATGATGGCTGAATTGTTGTTACATAATACTATTGTTGGTTCATGTTGTTCGTGCAACAAATATTTTAACATCTTTCTCATCCATATTGCTTGAAAAGTTGCACTTGTAGCTGCAACTTACTATGCCTCTATTGAAGAAAGAGTCACAATGGGTTCCTTCCTTGATTCCCATTATACCTTACCTATTTCAAAATGAAATGTGTACACATAGGTACTTTTCTTTTCATCTATGTTGCCTCCACAATCACTGTCATTGTTTCCAATGAGTCTGAAATCTTCTCAAGTTGACTACTTGATGCAAAAATATTTTGTTCCATTCACATATCTCAAGATTATATTTTTTTCCTTCCAATGTGATTCTTTTGGAGTTCTCATGAACCTTGAAATTAAGCTCACTCCATACATAATATCTAGACTTGTCATTGTGAGATACATAAGACTACCTACGAGTCTTTTAAATAGCGTGGGATCCACCTTCGACCCTTTGTCTTCCTTGCTTAACTTCAATCTTGTTATGACAAGTGTTGGTGTTTTGTTTTGAATTCATCATATTGAATCTTTTTAATATTCCATGCACATACTTAGTCTGTGATATAAATATACTAGTTTTGGACTCATGCACTTCTATTCCCAGAAAATATCTGATAAGCCCTAAATCAGTCATTTCAAATTTATCCTTCATGACTCACTTGAATTATTCTATGCCAAAGTCACCTGTAAAAATCAAATCATCTACATATAAACAAACACTTATTATATTACATTGATGATTTTCTTTGATGTACAATGTAGGCTCCTTTTCACTTCTCTGAAATGCATTCTCTATGACATAGGAATTTATGCGACTATACCATGCTCTCATAGCTTGCTTTAATCCATACAATTATTTCTTCAATATGTACACTTTGTCTTCTTGTCTTGGAATCTCATAACCTTGTGGTTGTTCCACATATATTTCTTCTTCTATATTTCCATTCAAAAATGTTGACTTTACATCTATCTCATAAACTTACCACTTATACTGCGCGACAATTGATAACACTTTTTTGACTATGTGCATGCGCGCAACTAGTGCAAATGTTTCATTAAAATCAATTCTAGGTTGTTGTCTAAATCTTCTTCCAACTAACCTTTCCTTGTGCTTCTGCACTTTTCCATCTCCATATTTCTTGGTTTAATAAATCTACTTGACACTTATGACATCCTTGTCATCGGGCACATGTACCAATTTCCATGTTTGATTGTTCTCTATGCATATGATTTCTTCATCCATGGCTTCTTCCTATCCATCATCTTTGAATGATTCTTCAAAGGTTAATGGATCATATATTTGTGAAAACAAAGAAAAAATTGAAAATGAATTTGTTGTGTCTTTATTATAGATGTCGCGTAGACTTCTTGTCTTTCTTGGTAATAGACTTGCTAATGTTGGATCAAGAGATGTAGAACTACTGAGACTGCTTGTTGGTGTTTGTTGCATTCTAGGTGTAGACTGTGCACCTATTGTTCTTATTAGAGTACTATGCCTTGTGTTTTGTATCATAGTGCCAGGTGTATAAAGGATTGTGGATTGACTTGTACACGGTGTTTGTAAAACCTCTTATTCTTCCTCTTTTGTTTAGTCATGCCCTATTGCATCAATAATTTTCACTGTCTTTTCTATGGTTCCATCCCATGCTTCATTCTCCATGAACTGAACATCGGGGCTGATTATGATTTTTCTTGCGACGGGGTCATACAACTTGTATCATTTTGTTTCTTCAGAATACCCAACAAATATATATTTCTATCCTTTGTTTTCCAACTTCCTTCTCATTTCATCTGGAACATGTGTATGCGACGCAACCAAAAACATTTAGGTGTACCTCATTTTTCTTTGATCCTATCCATGCTTCTTGAGGAACTCTATTCTTCACACTCTTTGTCGGACATCTGCTCAAGATGTATACAATAGTTTCTACTTCCTCATCCCAATACTCATTTGACAAATGTTTGGCTATCAACATATTGTTTGCCATTTCCATGATGGTTCTGTTCTTTCTCTCTATGACACCATTCTGTTGTGGTGTGTATCATGCGGTAAATTGCTTGTAGATTCCATGAAATTTTAAAAAGTTCTAGTTCTATTTGTCCTCCTGCAATCAATATAAATTATTCTATTTTCATACATGTGTCATAGTCAAATAGTTAGTTGGGTCAAGTCAGGTCTCTTCCCAGTATTCATAATAATTAATTACAATTATCAAATTCAAAATTTGGAATTGCCATAAATGGAAAAAAAAATCCAAATTCGAATTTACTAAAAACGAAATAAATTTCCAGCGAATTTTAAATTTCAAAATATTTTATTTATGGGGATGTCATAGACAGAGTCTAATTCTCTCCTTATCTTTAAAACTTTCTCGTTCTACCACTGTATGACAACCTTCTTCAGAAACTTAATCTTCAAAACAAGGTATTTTGAAGCCTACGTCTCATTACTACCTCCAAAATTTGTCCAAGAAGGTCAGAGAAAATAGAGAAAGTCCACCTCCTTTAACCAGGCATGATTGAACTTAAAAGGAAAGTCTATGACTTCACCAGAGGCCTCCAACTGTAAACACACTGGATTGTGATCCGAAATAAGGGAGTTGATGACCCAAGATCTACTTCTGAAATCATCACCCATGAAACAATTGTTGAAGAGGAATCTATCTAGTCTTTTTGAAACTCCATATGGGGCAAGATGACCATTCCTCCAAGTAGGACTCATTGGTCTCGAAAATATATCCACTAAGTCTACAAAAGAAAACTAAACTTGAAAGAAATCAGCTAAAGGGTAAAGTCTGGCCCTTTCTCCACAAACCTCCACAACTGATAAAGTTAAGTTAAGATCCCCCCCTAGAAGGAGACAATCTTCATCAAGACATCCTGACTCTTTGGCCCACTACTAGAAAAGATCTTTGTCCTTGTAAGGGCCATAGAAGTTAAAAATATTCACTAGTTGGGACAGGGAGATTTGAAATCCTCCCTTCCAAAAAACACCCTAAATCTGAACTAAAAGCTTTAAGACAACCCACAGGAGGGATCCACCTAGATTATAAACCCCGTGATAAGCCAATGGAATCAGTCGCAACGCAATTCCAAGAAGGGAAAACTTTTAGGAAAAAATATTTGGCTCAAAGATGGTCCACCATTGTCTCTTGTAAAAACATTATATCAGGTTTGCCTGAAAACAACTACTCCTTGAGGGCTAGCAACTTTGAGGGAAAGTGTTAACATTAAAGCACCCTCTTAGCAGGGCCAGTTGCTCTAAGAGGCCCAAAAAGTGAAGAAACATTGGAAGGGTTTGGTGAAGTCATGATGGGGGAGGTTGCAACCCTCCTTCAATAGCCCCTAGGTCCTTTTTCCTTTTTATGAAAGGATTTTTCTTTGGGTTTTTCCGAACAGTGACATTGGATCTATCCAATGTACTTGGGCTTCTTGAATGGTTATTGAAGGTCTGAAGGGGGGCCTTGGTCAGGATTTCCTTATAGGAGGGTTCGATTTGATAGGAGAGTAAAACTGTGTCTGGAGGGATAGGAGAGGACAAGGCCTTTTCAGGGTCCATATGGGGAAGTGCGGGCAGGCTAACCGACAAAGCATCATCCAGAGGAGCAGCAAGAGGTAATGAAGACTCGAAGGGTTCTGTCAATGGAGGGGTGATCTCAAAAGGGCGTTCAGAGGGAACATGGAGAAAAATAGGCCTAAATTTCTCCAAAAATATATCCCCAAATCCTTCAAAAATACCTACCAACCACTACTCATGTGTACTCAGCAATAAAATGTCTTCCTCAACAAGTGAATTGAAGAAGTTGGGGAAGAAGGTATTTAATTTACCAATGAAAGAGTCTATCTCCAATGATTGGAAAGGTTGTGGTAGCACCCTTTAAGCCTTTTTCGTGATACTACCAAAAACAACTTCTTCTTCACTCTCCAATGACCGACTTTCTCCAAAAAGGAAAGGGCAATCAACTTTAATATGACCCGTACACCTACACAAATGACAACGAAAAGGTTCTCACCAATAGTCTAGGGTTTGAAGAATTGAATCCTTTTCTATGATTATCTCAATTTCCTCTGGCAAGCCCAAATCCAGATCGACCTCCACCAAGACCCACGCCATGCCCTTATTGTTCCACCTTAGGTCCCTCTCATCAAAATACACAAAACTACAACCATAATCCCCCAAACCTCTCAGCACCTCAAGGTCCTAGTATTCTATGGGAAGGTCAGTGACGAGCATCCATAGACATCGTTTACTAAACCCTTCTTTGTGAGGGTTGAAACTCGACGACCATTTTCGACCATTTTTTCAACATGAGGACTCCCCTATCAATGAGCCAGGGCTTCTCTACGATTTTGTTCAAGTCTTTCTCCTACAGGAAGTGGAAGATGATTCAAAAGTTGGAAAGTAAACTGAATAGAGGAAAATACCCCAGGACCTGCTTCCATTCAATAGAAATCCATTTCTTCAGCCTGGCTTTGGTCATTTTGATATAGAAAAACATTTCCACGAGTGCTTTTGAATCCAAACTCGACATTCTATTCATGGCTACATCTTTGCTGAGGACGTATGATTTAAAGATTTGTTTTTTCTCTTTGTTTTAGCCGCATAGTCAGGTTTATCTAGAAAACGATGTGTCGTCGTAGGGTTCGTAATGCCCTTAAACGGCTTCAAGCCCTTCTTCATTGCTGTCTCTTCTTCCGCGAAAGTAACTTTAGGGTTTTCAGGTGTCTTAATGTCATAGCCTACCCTGCCACCCTGGAAGCTCCTTTGAGGTGACATCTGAAGGGAGAGGTGTCGCTTAGTCAGCAGGTCTGTCCAGATCTGTGAGAAAGGACGGCCCGTAGGTACGGTGCACCTTTTTTATACTCTTCATCCGAGACAAATATTCCCTCTTCCGCCCACAATGGATCCTCCGCCTCCGAATCCACATCCAACAGATGTTCCATTTTTCTGCATAAAGTCTTAGAATGGAGTCTAATCCAACAAACGGTTCACTCGGAACGATCTCTCCCCTGCTTCACCCGCCATCTCTCCCCAGTCTGTATTCCACCGATCCCGCTGCTCAAGTTCTTCACTCATATATCCACGTCGTCGTCTAATAGAGTCTGCGGTTGCTGAATAGTTGCGTCAAAAATCATTTCCTGAATTGCTCCAATTCGTAAAGAAATTAATGACTTTATCAGCTTTGCACAAAACCCTACTAATGTTGCAATGGTTGTGTGTTTGATATAGTTATCCCCAAACCCCTTAACGTGAGTTTTGTCCGTATCTGGTTTTATCATTTGCAGAAGGGAGCAATGGATTTTTAAAAAGCATGCAATCATCTGCGGCAACAGATTATCTAACCCATACATGCATTCGCAAGACAACACCCAGGACAGAGGCACCATGGCCCAAACATCCTACACAGCCCTCCCGCTAAACGAAAATAAATTATTATTAAGATTTTGACCCGCCTGCAAGCGCAACCGCAAAGGCAAGGTCATATCTTTAACAGAAATGGGCTCTCACAGCCTTAATTACAAACAACCAAAGCGAAATATCTGACTAATGTGATCTACAGTTTGAATCCTGCCCCAAGCCTTAACCATAAAACAACATAACGATCAAAGGATGGCCTTTAAGCACAATCCATGATGGCATGGAACAGTCTTTACATTTAGTGATATGCTAGTTGACACCAGAGCCTCTGCGAGGCGGATACTCCAACGCTCGGATTCTGTCTTTCTTATCCACACAAACAACAAATAGTTAATATAACTATTGCTTTATGTAATATCAGAGCAAGAAATGACAGGTTGAGCTTGATTCATATTAACAAACTAAGAAACAGAAGGCAGAAACCCTGCTTGAATCAGAAACCCTACAAAACATCACCCAGGTCCGACAGCTTTTCAATCCCCGCATCAAATGAATGTATCACTTATTAATGTCTATACTTTGTGTGGTGCATGTTGTTCGTTTATTCTAGTAGATTAGTCCAATTCTTAAAGGGTGATTAAAAAGGGTAAACTAGTTTAATTCCTTTACTAATTTTTTTTTTTTTTTTTTTAAACACAATAGTGTCGATTTGTATATATCAAATAATAAAACTAATAAGATTTATAATTACGCCGAAAGGCGTATACCTATTGATAATGGGCAGAATTAATCACCTTTTAATTATAAATTTCAATCTTAGGGTTGGCAATTGAAGATGCTGGCATATTCTTCGTCGTCCTCTCTAATCAATGGATGAGATTTTGATAAATTATCTTCCGCTCATTTATAAAGAGGTACCTTTATGTGATTACTTTTTCACATTTACTAAATAAGATTAAAAATTTACTTGCTCACTAACAGATTGCCACATTTAGTGATTAAGAAATAACAACAAAAATTATTATTACTGGGTAGATGGATATGGCACGTGGGCGTTTCAATTAACAGTGAAATTGGATGAACGCAGTTATTTTTTTACCAGGGCGGTTGCTCTTGGCCGCGTGGATTAAACCTCCCCTCAGCGTTTCAACTTCCCACCTCCCTTGACGCTTATGCCCGCGTGGATTCCCTTCATGTTTCAATTTCCCACCTACKTTTATTAAAAKTTTGATTTATCTTTTACCAGGRCGGGCGCGTGSATTATCATGGCGGTTCACCTTTCTACTGGTGGGCRTTTTATTTTACATGTTGAAAGATAAACGAATTAATTTACAGGTTTGAGTAATTCCAACACCACCASGTATCATTAATTACCGTGAAATGCAATTTATGCCACACGAGGAGATTACTCTGGATGCCACGTTTATCCTGGCGTTTCATGTCTTCTGGTGGGCGTTTTGATTTACATGTTCAAAGATAGTTTTGATTTACATGTTCAAAGATAATATTTTCCAGGGAGCTTCGAAGCTTTAGGTTGAAATTTAGCCAGTTTGTTGCTTGGCTTTGATGTGTGATTATAAATCTTTTTGAATAGGCTACAGAAGCTACAGAAGGCGCTGGTATTTGTAGAAGACACTGGTATTTGCATGTATGTGTTAATTTTTTTGAAAGTTGTTTTTAGTTTTAGTTGATCAACTGTAAGAGATATTGTGGAAAGAAACACTGCCATGTTATATCATTAAAAGTTAGAAACAATGTGCATATTTCATTTACGAACCAACCT
Organism: Picea glauca; assembly: GCA_000966675.3. Lineage (NCBI taxonomy): Eukaryota > Viridiplantae > Streptophyta > Pinopsida > Pinales > Pinaceae > Picea > Picea glauca. Next base: position 1,322,431 of record JZKD02S2001011.1, on the reverse strand, counting down.
TAATTATAATAGAAACCCTAATTAGGGTTTGTAAAAAGAATTAGCCTTTCGACGTTTATCAGCCACAATCATGTGGCTGTGCTAGTCTATATCAACCACTTTTTATTTAAATAATATTAACTACTTTTTATTTAAATATAGATATGGTTATGCTATTAACTCATATAAATATTAAAGTAATTTATTAAAATTTTAAAACTAATAAAATTTATAACTTATATCAACCACTTTTTATTTAAATAATATCAACCACTTTTTATTTAAATATAAATATGGTTATGCTATTAACTCATATAAAAATTAAAATAATTTATTAAAATTTTAAATTAATAAAACACAATACTCTTTAAACATTAATCACAATATACTAATAACAAATACATGTATATTAAATACAATATAAATAAATTTATGTTATATAATATACATTCAAAACTGCAATGAATATACATAACATTATAATTTTGATTTGTAGAAGGTTGAATATTTTTGAAAATGTGTCAATCAATTTTTTATCAATTTTCTATGTGGTTGTATACACTAAATTTAGATTGTGCATGCATGCACATTACAATGAACATGTTGTGTAATAATGTGATCTATTTATGATCATTTTGTTTGTGTAAGTGTATGATAAATGTTATATATAAAAGCATACTCATAGAGGTGTAGTGTGTGAGCAAGACACAATACTATGGAGTGTCGTGTGTGAGAAGATGATGGTTGTATGTTTGTGATTGACTATTGTAATTCTCCCTTGAATAATAAGAATATTGATTATCATTGCCTTGTGGTTTTTTCCCATATTGAGTTTCTACATAAATCACTGTGTCAATTGCATGATTCTTGTTCTCGTTTAATTTCAATTTTATTTTCTTTGTCATTAAAATATTGTTAAATTTATGCTTTCCCTACCTAATGAGTGGTATCAGAGCTATTAGTTGAATGATCAAAAAGCGAAAGAGAAGAAAATATGGTTGATGAATAGCAGAACAAGTTAACCAATCTGAGCCGAGTAAAATGGATCATTTTATTACACTTTCACACACTGTCCCTCTTACACAATTTAACCGTCATAGACACATTTGCGAAAATTTTAATTTTTGCAATGTGTCGCAAGTAGTACATTATACACAATATGATAGTCGCAGACACACTTGCGAAATTTTTTAATTTTTGCAAAGCGTCGCAGATAGTACATAGTACACATTGCGACAATTTGGAGAAAGTTTCGTGCAAAAATTGTCACGACACCCGTTGTTTTATGGAAAAATCATTGTATGAAGTTCGAAGGTGAGCTTTCTTCTGATTAAGGGTGAGCTTTTTTATAATAAAGGTGACTTTTTATGATAAAGGGTAAGGTGGAAGAGGTCACGTTTTTTCTTATTATACACATAAGACAAATTGTATAAGGGATCGATTTTATTAAATGTCACATTTTGGGGGGAGTTATAAAGGATCACCATTTATAAATAAATAAGGTGGCTTTTTTTTTTTAAAAAGGGGTTATTATATTTGGATTAAACTTTTATTTATTCAACTTTGAAATATATAAGAATATTCTTTCATAAAAGGAATGCTTTATTTTATAAACAATGGTTTGGATGGTTTTTTGTGTTAATTGTGAAGATGGAGAGTCGTATGTTTGAGGTGGAAAAATTCAGCGTTAAGGATAAATTTGAGTTATGGAAGTTCAAGATGCATGATCTGCTTGTGCAACAAGGATTCTAAAAGGATTTGGAGGGAAATTCAAAGAAACCGACAAACACGACAGACGAGGATTGTGAAGATTTGGATGCAATAGCTCTTAGTATCATTCATTTGTGTCTAGCATATGAAGTCTTGTTTAATATCGTTGGAGAGGAGAGAACAACAGGTTTGCGGAGAAGACTAGAGAGTCTTTATATGACAAATTCCTTGAAAAATAGAATCTTCTTGAAGAGGAAGTTTTACAAATTATAGATAAGAGAAGGCACAAAAATTGTTGATCACTTAAATGTTTTCAATACTTTGATTTGTCAATTATATAGTATGGAAGTAAAGTACGAATATGAGGACAAGGCATACGCTATTGTGTTCATTCCCTAAGTCTTGGGATCATCTGGTCACATCTATGTGATTCAGTTCAACAATTGTCATTGATTATGACATTGTTGTGGGAGCTGTGTTGTTTGAGGAAATGAGGAGAAGATCTAGTAAATAAACCTCCACAACAAAGGCAGTGGTGGTGAGAGGTCAATCTATAGAAGGAGGGAAAGATCATAAATGTAAATCCAAGTCTAGGTGAAAATATAGTAAGGGTAAAGGAAAATGTTGGTTCTATGGAAAATATGGGTATCTCAAGAAGGATTGTTGGAAAAGACAACAAGCATTCAAAAAGGACTCCAAAATAGAAGCAAATTCAGCTACAACAACTTCAAGTTTAGTGACGCAGATGCCTCCTTCGTCCACTCACAGGATCGTTCAATCACCAAGTGAGCCGAAGTGGCTCTTCCGATTCCCTGCTAGAATCTCTTCTAGAAACCCAATCCATAGGTCCTGCCCTTTTCCCACACGGTCTTTTGCACTTAACCGTGAGCTCTCCCAACTTAATTTCGGGTTTCGGGGTTTCATGATCCACGACGTGAAGAGTTCCTGTCCTCTCGAACTCTCGAACTCCAATTTTCTAATGCGCTCCTTCTTTCCTTAGCCCCTCCTAGCTAAACTCCTAGTCCATGTGACCACTATCCCCGTGACCGCAGTCTTATCTCCTGTCGGGGTTTCAGACATTGCAATGTCAAAATGCATAAACATTTTGTCCTCGAAATCCTCGATATCCCGATATGACGTTAGATGGCCCCCACACAACGGAGCTTTCCTCCTTAACGGGATTCCGCACTTCGCAATTATGAAATGTATGGACTTCTTGTCCACGGGATTCCCGATTTCCCGATTCCCGTAATGTCGATGGACGACTTTCCTTTCGGGAAATCCCCCAAATACTCTGATCTCCTCCACGTGTCCTCCTCAAGATGGATGGTCCTAATCGCCTCTCGCGATTTCATGACTTCTGATACCCCGATGACAGAAATTCTGTCAAGTCAAAACCTCGGTAGCCGACATACCGATGAGTCGCTCGATCATCGCTACCTATCTCCTCAAGATGGACGACTCAGATTCACTCTCGCCATTTTGATACTTAGAATGTCTCAAAATTCTCGACCTCGAGAACTCCGATATCCCGAACATCGATATCCCGATGGCCACGCCTCTCGTTGGGATTTTCAACCTCCTGTTCAAGAAGGTAAACCTTGTGTAGCTCCTGTCCGATCTAACAACTGACGGGTATTTCACTCTAGATCTGACGTTTCACATCTGTTCTTCCTGTGCACTTATTCCATAGGCTAAACTCTGCGCACCTTCACACGATCCAACGGATGACGGGTATCTGAGTGAGATCCGACAACCCACAATCTCCTCTTTTGTGTGCTTCTCCTGCTCCTTCCTGAACATAGAAACCAACGGTCCGGATCTCTTTTCTCCAGTTGATCTGATGGCTATTGTGCTCCCTCCTGAGCTTGCGCACTTTTTTCCTGCACTTGGAATAATTCCAAGTTCCTCAAAGGCCTCGACCTTTGCTCTGTTTCTGCGAGCTCCTCAGCTTTAAGCCTCGTCTGTGTTCTCCATGACACTATTCCTCCTGAGCTTTTACTCCCGAATCCCCAAGGGATTCTTTGACTTTTGCGCCTTTGCAGAATCTTTACACATACAAAGTATTGTCTCTCCTAAGTTTCTCAAATGTTGAGACCCCTAAGGGATTTTATCCTTCTTTTTTCTCCCACAGATGGAGAATGTAATGCCCTCGTGGCTATCCTTCTACTCAAGAAACCTCTTGCTGAGTCTGCAGGGTGTTCAACAACCCTGTGAAGATCCCTCAGTGGATTCTTCCTCTAAATTCCAGAACTCAAAGAGTTCTCTTCTCCCTGTGCCTATCTGCACAATGTCTCAATGCCCTCCTCACAAAGTATCTTCTCACAGAAAGTTCAGCAGTTCTATCCTCTGTGCATTCCTTGCACCTGCTCAATGCCCACTTGGTAGAGCTCTCAGAATCCCCTAGTGATTCTGGTTCTTCCCTAAGAAATCGCAGTAGAGTTATTCCTCAGCACCCTGTGCCTATGCTTAATGTCCACCTGACAGAGCTTCACAGAACTCCTCATAGATTCTGTCTGCAACTGTGTTCTTCTCCCACATCCTTGCCTCCAGAGGTATTCAACAACCTTATAGATCTTTTCCTGAGTTATTGATTTCAGCTATGTGCCCACTTGGCACGTCTTTGTCTGAATCTGCAGAGTTCAGAAGTGCCTCAGTGCACTGGTATCCAGAGACCGTAGTACTCTGTCATGCCCTCTTGGCATGAAACCACAAAGAACCTCAAGCCTGAAAATCAAACACACTCCTGCAAATGAAAACCTACAACATACATCTACAGCATATAAGAACACTCATAGACATTCACATAACACAGAAATACATGCAGGAAAAATTGCTTCTGTTTATATTAAAATGGCAAATGCCTCATTGTACAAGATGTTCCTGAGCACAGCCTGTAACAAGGTCTCAGCTCCTTTTCTTCTTCTCTCTACTCGCAGACTCTCTCCTATCTCTACTACCCACTCTCCCCAAAATGAGATATAAAATCCCCTTTTCCCTGAGGGGGCATTTCGAGCTCTTCCCTCCAATCTACCTACCCTATTCAATTACATTGAATGGGTTGTCTAGTCCAGCATATGCATCTAGATCTCATCCATACAAAACATTAAAGGCCTATCTTATCTACAACCTGCGCAAAGGCACGGCTTCACAGCTCACCAGCTTAAACATTTAATTACATTCAATTCAAGTTTTAAATGAGGATTGTGCCTCTCTTTAATACACAACTTGAATTTGATGACGTGGCTGGCTAGCTGGCTGGATGACATGGAGAGGTTCTCCTACATCATACTCCTCGGCTGCAAAATTCATGAGCTCCTGCTCAAGAGCTTCCCATCTCTGATGTTGAAATCCTCCTAGATCCCAAATCATCCTCTAGAGTTGTTTATCTGCTCCATCTCCTTGTTGTTGCTTCTGTTGTTGTGCTGCATCCTTCTTTCTTCTCAGCCTCTTCTCGCTGGCAGTCCTTGATTACCTTAACATCATCCTTTTGATCTCCTCAATCGCTGCATCCAGCTGCTCCAATGGCTAGTCCTATTTTTGCAGTCTCCCTAGCTACAAAATTTTCGTCTCATGGGCAGATCGCTGTGACCTCCCAAGATTTCTTCTTCATCTTCATCTGTGGCCTCAAGTTAATACTCTGTTGCAGACTTCGGCTCTGAAATGTCTTCCTGACTGACTTTCTGTTTAGTCACCTTCTCTGACAACTTAACTTCTATCAGTTATTTTGCTTGCTCTGGATTGTTCAGCCAATCCTGCAATATCTCCAACTCCATCTCCCATGGAGTGAGAACTTTATCTTCTGCTGTCATCTTTAGTGTTGCATCTTATTTTCTTTCGGCTTCCTGGCTGAAAGCATTGAGCCATTCCTTAGAATGCTCATTCTCTTTTTCTTCTTGGACAACTTCAGATATCTTCTCATATCCTTCTTTCTTGACAGTCACAACTGACTATTCTTCTGTTGTCGCTGCATCTACAACACAGATTTCTGCTTCTCCTTGGGAAAGTGGTAGAAATATATGTATTCCCCCAATCATCATAAGGCTTCTCAGATCCTCCTCTTCTATCAGTTGCACATGCTGATCTAAATCCATTTCCAATCTCACGTGCTCTCTCATCTCCTCAGGCTGATCAAAACTCACCTGCTCATCCCTGCCCACCTGACAATATGGGATGTCTCTACTGCCCTCCTAGCAGTCCATGGAATCAACTAATTCCATCTCTATTTCCTTTCCCACTTGGCAAACTGGAAACCTTTCGCTATCCTCCCGGCAGTCTGTGAGATCCTGCAGCGACCTCATATCATTTCCCGGCTGGCAATGTGAAATTCCTCGGTTGTCCTCCTGACAGTATCTAAGATCTTGTAGTGATCTCAACTCGTTTCCCACCTGGCAATTGGGAATTTCCTCTCTGCCCTTCTGGCAGTTCTTGAGATCCCCGGTTGATCCCAATTCACTGAGATTTCTCCCAGTTTATAGTTCACATATATGAACCATCTCCTTAGGTCCGTCAAGGTTTTCAGCATACCCCAACCATCCTTTCAACAACCTACGCTGTCTTCTAGCCATCAACTCCTTGACTGGCCATTTTTCTTTTTCTTTCCTTATGGGCCATTCACACATCCATATCGTCCTCTTATTCTGCTGCATCTCAATTGCAATTTCATCCAATCTCGCGTTCATCTCAGTGAGTTCTTCATCCCATTCTGCATCACTCATCATCTCTAGGTCCTTTCTTCCAGCAAATCTACGGCCTTTAGTAGCCATGTTGTTGCTCCTGTCTGCTCTCCTAGCAAACCTGCTGCTGTCACTCTACACCCTAAGTGTTTCCAGTTTCCTCCTACAGTTCTCCTGACTGCTTATGGATTGTTGCCTACCTGCAATCAAATCCTTACAGGGTCTCCAGTGCTTTGTCTTCCTTTTCTCCTCTCTCTACTTGAAATATACAAACATAGTTCTCTCTCTGATACCAAACTTATGCAAACACCTCCTCTGTCCGCTCACAGGATCATTCAATCACTAGGGGAGCCGAAGTGGCTCTTCTGATTCCCTACTGGAATCCCTTCTAGAAACTTGATCCACAGGTCCTGCCCTTTTCCCACATGGTCTTTTGCACTTAACCGTGAGCTCTCCCGACTTAATTTTGGGTTTCGGGGTTTCGTGATCCCTAACGTCAAGAGTTCCTGTCCTCTCGAACTCCGATTTGCCGATGTGTTCCTTCCTTCCTTAGCCCCTCCTGGCTAAAATCCTAATCCATGTGACCACTATCCCCGTGAACGCAGTCTTATCTCCTGTCGGGTTTTCCAACATCGCAATGCCGAAATGCATAAATATTTTGTCCTCGGAATCCTCGATATCTCGTTATGACGTTAGCTGGCCCCCACACAACAGAGCTTTCCTCCTTATCAGGATTTCAGACTTCACAATTTTGAAATGTATGGACTTCTTGTCCATGAGATTCCCGATTTTCTGATTCTCGTAATGCCGATGGACGACTTTACTTTTGGGAAATTCCCCGAATACTCTGATCTCCTCCACGCGTCCTCCTCAAGATGGATGGTCATGATCGCCTCTCGCGATTTTGCAACTTTTGATACCTCGATGATAGAAATTTTGTCAACTCAAAATCCCGGTAGCTGACATACCGATGAGTCGCTCGATCATCGCTACCTGTCTCCCCAAGATGGATGACTCAGATTCACTCTCACTATTTCGAGACTTGAAATGTCCCAAAATTCTCGACCTCGAGAACTCTGATATCCCGAACGTCGATATCCTGATGACCACGCCTCTCGTCGGGATTTTTAGCCTCCTGTTCACGAAGGTAAACCTCGTGTAGCTCCTGTCCGATCTGACGACTGACGGGTATTTCGCTCTAGATCTAACAGTTCACATCCGTTCTTCTTGTGCACTTACTCCAGAGGATAAACTCTGCACGCCTTCACCCGATCCAATGACTGACGGGTATCTGAGTGATATCCAACGACTGACGATCTCCTCTTCTGTGTGCTTCTCCTCCTTGTTCCTGGACGTAGAAACCAACAGTCCAGATCTCTTTTCTCCAGCCGATCTGATGGTTGTTGTGCTCCCTCCTGACCTTGTACACTTTCTTCCTGCACTTGGAAGAATTCCAAGTTCCTCAAAGGCCTCAATCTTTGCTCTGTTTCTGCGAGCTCCTCAGCTTTAAGCATTGCCTGCGTTCTCCATGAAACTATTCCTCCTGAGCTTTTACTCCTGAATCCCCAAGGGATTCTTTGATTTCTGCACCTCTGCAGAGTCTTTACGGACACAAAGTGTTGTCTCTCTTGAGTTTCTGAAACGCTCAGACCCCTAAGGGATTTTATCCTTCTTTTTTCTCCCACAGATGGAGAATGTAATTCCCTCCTGGCTATCCCTCTTCTCAAGCAACCTCTTACTAAGTCTGCAGGGTGTTCAACAACCCTGTGAAGATCCCTCAATGGATTCTTCCTCTAAATTCCAGAACTCAAAGAGTTCTCTTCTCCCTGTGCCCATCTGCACAATGTCTCAATGCCCTCCTCGGAAAGTATCTTCTCACAGAATGTTCAACATTTCTATCCTTTGTGCACTCCTTGCACCTGCTCAATGCCCACTTGGCAGATCTCTCAGAATCCCCTAGTGATTCTGGTTCTTCCTTAAGAAATTGTAGCAGAGTTCTTCCTCAGCACCCTATGCCTATAATCAATGCCCACCTAGCAGAGCTTCACAGAACTCCTTAGAGATTCTGTCTGCAACTGTGTTCTTCTCCCATAGTCTTTCCTCCTGAGGTATTCAACAACCTTATAGATCTTTTCCATAGTTATTCATTTCAGCTGTGTGCCCACCTGGCACGTCTTTGTCTAAATCCACAGAGTTCAAAAGTGTCTCAGTGTATAGATATCCAGAGACCACAGTACTCTGTCACGCCCTCCTGGCATGAAACCACAAAGAACCTCAAGCCTGAAAATCAAACACACTCCTACAAATGCAAACCTAGAGCATACATCTACAACATATAAGAACACTCATAGACATTCACATAACACAGAAATACATGCAGGAAAAACTGCTTCTGTTTATATTAAAATGACAAATGTCTCATTGTATAAGATGTTCCTGAGCATGACCTATAACAAGGTCTCGGCTCCTTTTCTTCTGCTCTCTACTCGCAGACTCTCTCCTATCTCTACTGCCCACTCTCTCCAAAATGAGATACGAAATCCCCTTTTCCCTGAGGGGGCTCTTCGATCTCTTCCCTCCAATCTACCTACCCTATTCAATTACATTGAATGGGCTGTCTAGTCAGGCATCTGGATCTAGATCTCAGCCATACAAAACATTAAAGGCCTATCTTATCTACATCCTGCACAAAGGCACGGCTTCACAGCTCACCGACTTAAACATTTAATTACATTCAATTCAAGTTTTAAATGAGGAATGTGCCTCTCTTTAACACGCGACTTGAATTTGCTGATGTGGTTGGCTGGCTAGCTGGCTGACGTGGAGAGATGCTCCTGCATCATTTAGGTATGGTTGATAAAGTTTTATATTTCTGTTGTGTCTCACCACCTGTGTTCACATAGAAGCTGTGGGGCGGTGATGGTTGAGTCACGCTGAAATTAAAAAAAAAAAATGTATTTACTTTGGAGTTGTAAAAATTATTGATTGCATGTAAGTGGGAGGGAATCATTCATACATGTTTACGTAATAGTATTGTTAGAGAAGTTGTGGAGCTTTGATGGTGTTTGTCTTCTCTTGGATTGCAGGAAAGGTGATGAATAAATTAGGGCATGATATATCAAGTAAATTGTTGTCAAGGTGGAGATAGTTGAAAATGTTATAGTGAACAAGTTGTGTAATCATGTGATCTATTTATTATCAGTTTCCGTAACTATGTGATAGATGTTATATATACGAGCATACCCATAGATGTGCAATGCAGTGTGTGAACAAGACACAATACTCTCGAGTACAGTGTGTGAGGACACGATGCTTGTATGTATGTGATTTCTTATTGTAATTCTCCTTGGATTAATAAGAATACTGATTTAATTTCCACATAAATCACTATATCAATTATGTGATTGATGCTTTGGTTTAATCTCAATTTTATTTTCTTTTCCATTAAAATCTTGTTAAGTTTACGCTGTAGCTACCTAACAATTATAACATTATAATTATTATTTGTGAAAGGTTGAATATACATGTATTTGATTTACATCAAATATATATTATTCATTTATTTATTTAAAATTAAAGTTTTTAATCTATATTTGAAACTCCACAATGTAGTTTTACATATAGGAGTTCCCTTTCGTATGAAATAAAATATTGACATTTCTCAACAAACACAAAACGTTTTGTCTCATAAATTCCCAAAATTAATAGCATACGGTCTTTTGAAAGTATATTTTATAATACAAACAAGTTAGATTTATTTGATTAACTATGAGCTCAAATTCCAAATATATTTGTTCTATGTGAGCCCATGGTGTGCGTCCAATCGATCTAAAGCACGCACAATCCAGATAAGGAGGATATGTACCATTTGACATTGATAAGTATGCACAATTCATGGATACTTTTATATGTTTTAGTTCATCATCATTAAAAATGACTGGATTGATTTTCAGCCACCCCAATTACTACACTAAACATTGATATAATTCTAGGTATTGTTCAGAGACATGCCTTCTCTATTATAATATTTTGGATAAATTCAAAATTCCTTTTCCACATTCATGTGTTATTGTCCATGTTGTATTCACTTGGATATAAATAGACATCTCTCGAGTGATATTATAAAATAGCCTGGAAAACATCATGTTCTCAAAATGGGATTACCTGGAGCGATATTTTATTACTTTAGGGAGTGTTTCAGAGCATTTTAATACTAGTTGGTAGGTAATTGAGTTAAAATTGGAAGAATTAATTCACACAACACAAAACGTTTTCATTGCTTAACAAACAAATGGAGGTTACATATATAGCATGCAGATCACTGACTTAAGTGGATCTATTAGCTAATAATAGTAAACCTAGAAACTCACAGTTACAACAGTAATGGTTGAAACTCACAGTTACAACAGTTATCTCTTACTAAAGTAAGCTTTATTCTAACACCCTCCCTTAATGCTTACTTTACAAATTGCAATACAACACAAAAGATTACAACACTAGAACTTTCATCTGTCTCTCTGATCTGGTCTTCCTCAGCACTGAAACTCACTCTGCAATCACACGGCTTCCGCTCTTTCTTCTTCCTCTTCTTCGAGCTACCCACTGACACACTTAAAGTCAAAACACCTCTG
>JZKD02S2001011.1:1293236-1310914 GCA_000966675.3 Picea glauca | reverse complement strand
TCCAACCTCATGCTCCAGACTCCATGCATGCAAGAATACTCACCGGGTCCACTCAAAGGCAAATACGCAGCAACATGCAATAGTCAGCAAACTCCAACCCTGGTTCCTCACGCCAAAAAGCACGCATATATCTGTGGCTCCACTTGAATACACACAGGTGTGAACAACGTACACAGTTTGATCAATAGGGACGGCTCCTTCCAGTCGACAGTTCCTAATGGCAGCGGCGACCATACCCTTCACGCGGGCCCGATCAGAACAAACGATAGCAACTGCTCTCTTCTCACGCACTCTTGCACACAACGTTCAACCTCATGGTAGCATTACTCTTGCTCTGATACCAAGTTAAAATTGGAAGAATTAATTCACACAACACAAAACGTTTTCATTGCTTAACAAACAAATGGAGGTTACATATATAGCATGCAGATCACTGACTTAAGTGGATCTATTAGCTAATAATAGTAAACCTAGAAACTCACAGTTACAACAGTAATGGTTGAAACTCACAGTTACAACAGTTATCTCTTACTAAAGTAAGCTTTATTCTAACAAATTGCATCTTCTTCTTTCAACCTTGGTAAAATGATAATTAGTTATATGGGCACTTAATTACGGCGAAAGCGTTTTTTTAAAGGGAGGTCCTTAGGGAATCAGAGCATATTGAACACTGCCATCTCTCCATCATATGAGAGCATATTAAACACTTCCATTTGTCCATGACCTGAGGCTTTCCCTGGAATGGATGAAGAATACGGATGAAAAAGTCATGTGTCCAATGATGAAAAATACAGATGAAAAAGCCATGTGTCCAATGGATTATTGAACCTCTCCCACAAAACACCGCCTTTACCACTATTCATCACCGAGAGTCCGTGCCCTGGAAGTTTCCGATCTCCTAAACAGGAACTTTCTGCGTCAACCACCGGGAGCTGATCGTATTCCATGAATTTCAGAGTCTAGGAAGCACAGACCCAAACGTAGGTTTTGAGAGGAATTTTGGCATACCAGATGTCGATGTACAATTTATCTGTGCCATTTGGCTCGAAAAAGCCATCCCGAATTTGTCGTTCATGGAGATAACTGCCCATTTTCCAGTACGCTTCCAGAAATTCCAGTTTGTAGAGATATGATGGAATGACTTAGAGGGTGATTAATCTTAAGTTTTTGAAATCATGTATCGAATGTATGCTAGAAAAAATAGAGAATCCAATCAAATGGATGGATGCTTGTATTAGATTGAGGCATGTAAAACCGCTATACGCAATAATAAACTAATGGTGAGTGTGGATGTTGATATTAATCTTGCGTGAGATGATATGTAAGGGATTTAGAAGACCAAGTCCTCAAATCGATGGAGATTGTGCAGATAATTCGAAGATTGTGTGTGTAATTGCGCAGAGTTAAAGTACCATGGGGATTTCCTGTGATGAATTGTGGTCTCCGTAAATTCAAGGAGAGGAAAAGCAATGTCAAAGAATGAGTCACCGCCATGTGGAAGAGGATGTCGATACCTGTAGATGCTTTGTGGGATATTTTCTGGATCTCCACTGGAAAATTTGTGATCGAAATTCAGGGTTATCTTTGCGAGCAATATATCTGATGGGAGATTTGTATTCGGCCTCCTCTTCTTGCCTGCGATAGAATTCAATCTGAGTGAGAAGTATTTGTCAGCCCTCAGAAACATACGAAAACTAAAACTATAGTCGTGCTTGAATTTGGTCGTTTCGTGCTGTGTGGTTGGCTGCCAGCTAATTAAAATAAAGAAGAAAACATGTGCCAACCATTTCGAGTCCAAGGCTGGTGGAGTATTGAATCGATGATGGGCTAGAAATGAATTACACAACCAAGAATTTAAGGTAACACTTTAATGTGAGTTTTTTATATTTAAATTTGATTACTAAAAAGACAAGCTTCCAAGAAACTCAAATCTTGGAAAAACTGGTTATAAATTTACATCAAATTTCAATTTTATTAATGATTATATAAGTGAAAAGCTTGGAACTAATTTCAAAGTTAATGTTGAGCTTTGGAATTAATTACATATTTTCAATACCTTAATTTGGGTGATGATGCTTCATGGTAAATTTTACCAAACCTTATGATAAAGAAAGCAAGCAAAAATAAAATTCAACATAAAGAGTTATAAGAATGTTTGCAAATACAAAATTGTTTGTAATTGGAGTTAAAAGGGTTTGTTATTTATTTGAAAACTTTTTGTGAAAGTGTTATAAGGAGTTATTTTGGAAGTTATAATGAAGTTATAAGGTGGTTGTAAATGTGTTATAAGAGGTCCAACAAATTGCATTTGCAAAATTGTATTTGGTGTTATTGTTTAAATTGTAGACCTACCCGAAATTGAATAAGGGGGTTTTAGGATCTTTGTATGTGTTTAAGTTATTGGTCATCTTTATTCCATATTTTTCATAATGGCAAGAATTGAAGAAATATTTACAATATTGAACACATTAATTAACTCAACTACGGAATCTACAATTGCAATAAACAAGTGCACTCTTCTTATAGTGATTACTTGTTTACAAGTAACGCACAAGAAAATTGATATTACAAGTAACGTACAAGAAAGTTGATATGTTCAAATTTCAAAACAAGTTGTTGTCTAATGAGTTAAATTTTCTTTGACACCAACAATGTGATTTCAACAACCAAAATGACATCAAGGATGAAAATAATGAAGATGTTTCATTGACTAGTGATAATAGTCATAAACTTGAAGATGAGTTGGATGAAGTCCCTATGTCAGAAAAAGTTGTGGATAAATGTGGCAAAGAAATTAGAATTGTTCGACCATGAGAAGAATTTGGATACCCAGGCCTAAATCTCCACGCGGATTTGGATACCCCCACGACCCTTGGTTCTGGTGGAGGTTACCATATGACCTAGACAGATATGGTTTTTGGTGCGTATGCTAAGGACTAGCCCTCGGTTTAGGGGCATTTTCAAATATGACCGCTCCTTTGTTTTCAGTTAGCACATCAACATGTGGTTATGGCACCTTCCACCATTTGTAATGGGGTTGGGACCACGGGTAAGGTGCATCACAAGGGACACGATCCTATGCCAAAACAACATATGACCTTCGATTTCGGAGAAAAGGCCAGAGCGTAGGCCTTTGGGCTCACACTTGGCCATATTAAGCGCATATGACCTTATTTGAAGGGGTACACACCAGACCATGGGACTTATCCCCAAAATATTTTCAAATATGGTTTTTTATGTTATATTTTTGGGATTTTTAATTGATTTTGGCCTTGAATCAAAGGATTTTGCCCATTTTTGGGGATATTGGGATCTTTTTCAGCCCAGATTTGGGGAGGAAGTTGAGCAATTATAACCAACTTCATATCTATATAAACCAGGCCTTCTTGACACCATGGAAGGAAATTCAGAGAAAAGTTATGCTAAAGGAAAGCCAAACCAAAGCCATTTTTATGTAGAGAAGTTGTTCAAGAGTGCACCTTTTCGAGGCATTTCTAGGAGCTCCAGTCATTCGTTTTGACTGTCGTTTCTTCTGCTGGGTACTAGAGATTTGGGAGAACAAGACCAAATCATTCTTGTAGCCTTATGGCACTGCTTCGATGTACTTATTGATCTTTGAACATAAATAAAGAAGCCTCACCCACTAAGACAAATGCCCGGAGATGTGGGCGAGATTGTCGAACTCTGTTATCACTTCTCTTGTTATGGTTTGATGTTCTTATTGCTTCATTTAAGTTAGGTATATGTGTTCATAGTTGTGATATATTCTCATATCTTCTTCCTCTTTCATTATGCTTCCTTGATTGGTTAACAAACACATGCTTAATAACTCAACCACAGTCATTAAAAGATCATTTCGGATCAACCACCCATTGCACACATCGTCAACCACTAAACTATAATAGTTGAAGGCACTTTCCACGATTATGAACCATTTTCGGTGAGTAACATAAGCATATTGAATAATTTGTCATTATGAGAAGATAGATATATTATATGACTTGATGAGCCCACCATTGCATCATCATCATGGTGACGAGTTCTTTTAGATTTATTTTGATTGGTTAACTATATGAAAATTTTCCATTTTTATTTATTTTAGTTTATTTTTATAATTGTCTTATAATTATTTTAATTTTAGATTTATTTTGATTGGTTAACTATAAAAAAAAATATTGTATTTTATTTATTTTATTTTATTTTTATAATTAGCTTATAATTATTTTAATTTTAAATTTATCATGTAGTAAAAGATCAAGTTATAATTTTTTTTTCAATTTTTTATATTTCAAAAATAATTTGTATTTCAAAAATTTGATTTATTTTAATATATGATAATTTTGAGAATAAAATAAATTTATTCTATTTGCATGAAGTAATGAAAGTAATGGAGAGATATTGTCACATAAAGTGATGTAGATAAAAAAAAATACATATGTACATATATATGTGAAAGTTTATGTGGTTCGTAGCAATTGCCAATCAAATCTTTTGCACATCAACATAAATAAATACAAAGTTCCCAAATTTGATTTACATTCAAAACTTTGTTTTTACCTAAACATGTAAACAATTGGTCAAATTTTACAAAATTTCATTTCATTATAAATCAATGACAAATGAATTATAACAAGGCCACTTTAGCTTTTCAATGAAAATACATTTCATAACATCCATCTAAGAAAGAGAAAAATTAATGATTTTTTTTTTTTAACAAAGCTTATAATATCCTTACTAATTGAACAAATAAAAATGATGGAATCTAGGTTTGTCTCATTCTTATTACAAAAATAAAATAAAATATTACAGGAAGAAAATAAATAATGGAATAGTTGAATTAAAAAGGAATCTACCATAATTGTATTACTCTTTATAAAAGTGGCCACTACTTATAATTGACACTAATAAAAAATAATGAATGTGTCCCTTTTGCCATGTAGCTTTTGCAGATTTGTATACATGTATTATTGGAGAGAAAAAAAAAGCAAAATTTAACATATGCCAAGGACGTTAAAATTCCCTATAAAATAGGATTGTGTATGTCACAACATTTACATAAACAATTGGTAAGAAGTTATAAAAAAAAGTTGAATGGGTGTCGAAATCAATATCAATTACTTGTAAATAGTTGATGTTGCTTCTAAAAATAGCAATAAAACTGCACCGATACCTGAAAGTCAATTGAATATTCAGCCAAATGCTATGAAATTTTATAGGATTTGAAGAAGATGCGCATGTATATAAAGTGATACAAAACGCATTCAAGTTTTAAAAATTCTTAAGTGGGATTAATGATTGTCTTAGAGTTTGAGCAAAACGATTCACTTTGGACCAAGAAGTTCAATTTCAAAACAAAGAAATTTTAGATGAACAAATGAACATTATAATATTGATAAGAAATATTTATGCTACAATGTAGTTGTGGTAAGAAATCTTTATGTTATATATCAAGTAAAATAAATTTTGATCAAGAAATAATATTCGTTATCAACGGGTAATGAATCCAATAAATTTTAGATGAACAAATGAACATTATAATATTGATAAGAAATATTTATGCTACAATGTAGTTGTGGTAAGAAATCTTTATGTTATATATCAAGTAAAATAAATTTTGATCAAGAAATAATATTCGTTATCAACGGGTAATGAATCCAATATTTTGGGTGTTTAAGTGGTGTTAGTTGAATTTCTATTAATAAAGGTATTTTATGCAACATGATTTGAATATTTTTTTATTATTTTAAATTTTAAATATTCTCATACAATTTTTATTATTTTTGAAACATTTTCATAAAAACTTTGGTTTTGATTTTTGATGTCATTTATAATTATAATTTTAAATATATTAAATTTAAAATATTTATATTAATGTGATATTTTTTTTTAAATTGAGATTTACTAAAGTTAATTTTTATCTTTTTCATATGAAAATTATTTTTTATCTTTTCAAGTGTAGTAATTTTTTTTAAAAAGAAATCAGTTTCTTTTGACTTTTCTTTTTAAATATTAAATACAAAATTTAAAAAAAAATCAAATAATTATTTAGCATTTTTAAAAAAGTTTAATAAAACAAAGTTTATCTCAATAAGAATCATTATCATTATAAAATTCAATTGATATAAGTCACAATTCTTAAATTAAAAATGTATCATTTGAATATAAATATATATGTTAGATGAATTATACATTATATATAAAAATTATATTTAGAAATTTCATATTAAATTTGGAATATGATTAGTCATAGGGTTTATTATTATGGGACTTTTTTTAACTTGTATCGAGTTGTTTTATCTCTCAAGGTACATTATAATGTGGTCTCTTTAGTACTAAATTGTAATTGATAGTCAAGAACATTGGTGATTGATGCATTTTCCTTGGTTTAATTGAAGCATATTTTTTGTGTCTTGAAATAAGTCACATTTGTTAAGGCCATACCTCTAAAATTTACACTTCCTCTACGAAATCTAGTATTACAATAGGAACATAAACAAATTATTTTTTTGTTATCTTATTCATATGGGGATTACAATAAACATATTTATTCAGTGAAAAGTATTTAACCCTAATAGAAAATAGTGAGTGCTCAATGGAAACAAAATTGTTTTACCTACTTCATATCCTCCTCATAATCATCAATGCTGAAATTTATATCAATTTATTCCTACATATAAATACTATATCATAAAATTTGAAGTGAATAGTGTAAAAAATGGCTTTCACTATAGAGTTAAAAACAAGATTTACCTTGCAACTACATGGGTACTTGCAATATATGATAAGTAAATGCCATTTTAGAATTTTAGAATTCTCTCATTTGATAAATGTTTTCCCAATAAGAAAAACATTGCAAGAAATATTTTAGTGAGGGAAGAGAATAGTCATCAAAACCATAAAAAAACAAAAAAAAAACAAACCATACTTAGCTCTACAAAAGTGTATGAAATTACTCGATAATGTTTCATGCTTAACAAATATTTAGAATTATAATTGAGAATTGGGGGTTTCCCTCAACTTATGCGTGTGTTATATGAAATAACAACAATAGTAAGGAAACCATATTTATGTTCAATATGGTGCACTATTGATGCTAATTTTTAATTAAATATTACTTTCACTATGATTACCACTCCAAAAGTCTTATCTGCCCTCTATAAGTACCTCATTGGAAATTTGTCACTCTTGTTAATTATTAGCTCTCACATTACAAGGGTGATGGCGAAAATAACATATTACAACAATGTGATCTTTAATTGAAGGATGATATGTGTTCTCCACCTCTATGCATATTTTATTGCAGGTATTCACAATTGTCTAAGAAATAACACTCACCTTCATTGTGCTTTATGAGAACATTTTATAATGTAACATAAAATATTTATAATTATAACTGAGAATTGGGGCTTGCCCTCCACTTATGCCCATGTTGTATAACAAAAACACTAAGGAGAACATATTTATGTTTAATATGGTGCATTATTGATGCTAATTTGTTATTAAATCTTACTTGTACTGCTATTACCACTCCAATAATCTTATTGAACCTCTAAAAGTAGTTCATTGAAAATTCATCACCCTTGTTAATTGATTATCTTTTGCATTACAAGGGCAATGAAAAACATCAACATATTACAACAATGTGATGTTTATTTTAAGGATAATATATATATCTCTTGTTGCATATTTTATTGCAAGTATTCACAATTGCCAAATAAATAATACTCACTTTCATTTTGGTTTACCAAAACATTTTATAATGTTGTATTTCACATCACACTTTCACCATAAGACTTAAATATTATAGAGACCTTTAGGGTTTTCCACTTATTTTTATTCATCAATAATTTCTTGCTAAATTATTAGTAATAGAAAATCCTTTGAGAAAACGAGGTAAACCATTGGTCTTGATTACAAAGTTTGATCCCTTCAAGAAAATCAAACCCGTGATCTCTCCAATTTTGAAGGAGAGATGTTACATGTAGCTCATGATTGCTTGAGCTAACCCTAAAAAATGAATCATTAGTAATTATATTGAAGATTAAGTTAATAATTTCAAAGTATAAATGTTATCTCCGAGGAAAAATATATTTTCATATATAATTTTATTGGTCCAATAAATCACATAATTTTCCCCCTTGTGAATGTTAATAATTTATTTGAAATTCAATAGTCATATGAATATTAATAAGACATTTCAACTTCAATCAAGTATCTATTAACATGATTTTCAATTTCAATAATTTATCCATGGAACATGAATTTGGAGGAAATTAACTAATATCAAACTATTGAATAAATAAAGTTTATTTTAGACCCTTAATCATGGAAATGGTGATTAATTTGTCAATTCAATGCATTAACACATTATGCAAAAAATCTATTTCATTGGTTTTATT
The DNA here is from genome assembly GCA_000966675.3 of Picea glauca. Taxonomy (NCBI): domain Eukaryota; kingdom Viridiplantae; phylum Streptophyta; class Pinopsida; order Pinales; family Pinaceae; genus Picea; species Picea glauca. The sequence continues at coordinate 1,302,515 of JZKD02S2001011.1, read as the reverse complement.
TCATTTTCTTCTCTTGAAGCCTCCAATGTATCTCCCTGTGGAAAAAAAAATGTTAGTAGTCTTCTACTCTATTGAAAAAATCTTGAGGGATTTTTGGAAAGGGGACAAGTTATTAGTCATGATAGATTGTTAACAACCAAAAACTAAGTGACACACCTTCAATGCAATGTCAGACATCACAACTATAAAAATAATGTGCATTGCACCTACATTTTCCTATGAATGTTATGCAAAAATGAAAGATACTATCTATATATCATCCAAAAGAGAAGATACTACCTATGTCTCATCCTAAAAAGAAGATACTGCATGTGTTAAAATTTTCTTTTCGTATCACTAATCTACCCCTAGGATTCTCTTATGCCATAGCAAAGGTCACAAAGTTGTAGATTCTTCTATGTTTTGAACAAAATTATATGCATGCAATGTTTAGTCACATGAAACAACCGCAAATATCATTGTTGTTTGTATAATATGTCTATAGTTTTATGCACTAGTTTAGTATTTCCTATGGTAATTAGAGGATAACCCAATGAATATCTAGGTTTTTCCTATTTTGTGAAGATATATAATTTATCCTATAAACAATTAATGTAAAATTAGTTTTAAGTGACTTTAATGGCATGGTTTTGTATTTACTAGTAATTAGTGATGATAATAAAAGTTGTCTTGTTTTTCATTTCATTTTCATATCCAATTATGATTTGTAAAAAATAACTTTTTAAATGATACCTAGAAGTAAAAAAGTACACATGTAACATCTTTTGTTTTTGATATATACTTAGAAAAAATTATTCAACCATTAAATTCTTTATATTATCTTTGTTTCAATGTGTATTCTCTTGTTTCATTGTATATTCTCTCACTAAATATAATGATCATAAAACCATATGTTACTTAGTGTTTTTGAATCATTCCCTTTCTCACGTTGGGTTATGTTAGTTAAAGATTCTATCCTTCATATATTTAAAACCATTGATCAGTTATATAATTATTTAATTAAATATTCTATCATTTTGGTGTACATGTATTTAAAAAAAGATTCCATTGTTCGGGATTTTTTTAAAAGATATGCATGATTTTATATTCTAGGATGAAAAAGAGGGAATGGGTGTTGGATCGTTTTTTGATGTCAGAGAAATAGAGTAGTGTTTTTCATCCTTATTACCATTGTTGAACCTCTCTATAGAACCGTGGTAGGGTGTTAATTGAAGGATGACAAAACATGAGTCGTCGATCCGTGGTCACTCAAATCAAACGAGCAATATCTTTCATGCGGTCAACACATGTTAGAACCTTGATAGTATCTCAATTGTCGAATGTTTTTTCATGATATTCAACTTCTAATTGCATCCATTGTGTTTTTATAAGACCCTTTACTAAGGCTTCAAAGTTAAATGGTAAATTTATAATCTAAATTACTTTTCTTTTCTTGAACATGACATCAAATTTCTATTTATGTTTGCATTACCAAAAATCTAACTAATTTATGTTGAAGTTCTAGCAAATTAACCAGCTAAATATTAAATTATCATTTTATACAGTTCAAAATAGTCACAAAATAGATTACACAACATATTTTACATTTTCCATATAGAAATTCATATCATAACTTTCATTCTGAACAAAATTAATACTATAAAAAATACGTCTTAAAGAAGAAGTTTGTCCCTTTCTTTCCTGTTGTTGTATACTACTTGAAACTGCCTGAAAAAATAATCTTTTTCTCCCAGCTAGCTAGAGACAGAGCCTCTCTGGCTCCCTAGCTCTAGGAACCCTTGTGGTTTCCTGGCCCTCCGAGCCCAAAATCCCCAGCAACCCCAGTGCCCCCTGTGACAGACCTCTAACAAGCTCCTCAAAAAAATCACAACAAGCTCCTCCACCAAACCACACAACCAGATCCTCCAAAACAGAGCCCGTAATACAATACCCCCAAAATAATGTCCCCCCCCTTGCCTTATCCTCCCCTCCCATCATTCACCGCCTTCTTCCTTCATTTAATTCTCAACTACCCTCCCTCAATTAGGTGTAAACCACCTTATCCCCTTTTCATTAATGGGTTGATCTTCCGATATAGAATAATAATTAATAATTTATTAAGATGGATTTTATTTAATAGATATTAGATCATGAAATTAATTAATGAAACCAATAACGATTCAACAAATATTTAACCAGGACAATTAATTAAATAATTAATTAATTAAACTAATATAGATTAAACAATTATTTAAATCATGACAATTGATTAATTACTTAGGGTTGTTACATACACCCACCCTTTGGTAAAATTCGTCCCGAAGTTAAAGTATTTTATGATACAAGGGAAAAGACACATGGTTCACACATTCATATCCAATAACCAACACTATCAGTAAGTAAGACAAGAAAATTCATACATACTAGTGTACATGTTCAAGAAATGCATCTATAGCTAGTACATACAAGTCTCATGCATGTACTAACAACAATAACTATCACCTCAATAGTAATTTATGTATGTATCCAATCCAATCAACAAGACTATTCATTTTATAAAAGTTAATAGACCAATAAAATGTTTGCAAAATTCCTTAATTACAATAATCTATCTCAACAATGTTTATTTAGACAAATTTTAGTTTAGTTAAGTAATTATGAATATTCATATATACACATTTTCTTTTCAGAAGGAAAATAAATAAATTCCACCATAAGGCAAATCTCCATACACTCTCAACTATTTCTACTCATCCTTCCTCCCTAACTTACTTCCATCTTCCATTCCTATCCTTCCTCTGCTAGACTATATTGGAGTGTCAACTATATTGACCTAACTCCAAATAGAACCCGTAAGCAGAAGTGTCACTATCTTGACCAAGCTTCCCCAGCAGACAACTGGCAGTCATCATCACACATCTAGGGGAACGTGAGCTAACAACCTCCTCCCATGACTCCAGGTTTCGGAGGATACATAGTGGGAAATGCCTCCACCCCTCCTAACAGGACTAGGGTCCACACCCTACAATGAAATATACAGTCGCACCATGTTGCTGGGAATTTTGTCATCGTTTATTCAGTTTTAGGCAGTCTCACCACCTGAAATCCTACACTGGTCCATATCATAGCAATGCATTTAAACCAATATAATTTCACATACAAAGATTCATACCATATTGTTTCTCAGTCGGTGGTCATGACATCCACTTTCATTACTATTATCCCTTTGCTATTTCATATCCCATTGACCTGCAGATTAGTGTTTAACACAAACTCATACATATCTATGCATTATCATCATGTAATTTCACACAACCATAATCTCAATTCGGTATCAATGTACCAACAACTTTAACATCAAATTTTTTAGGTTAGAAATAGATCTCATAATATCCCCATAATTCAATTAACATTACCCATTCATATAATTTTCATTTACATAATAGATTGCGTCATATCCACCATCATTCAAATAACATTTAAACCTTCATAGGATTCACATTCACATAGTAGATCACATCATATCCATCATCATTCAAGTGACATTTAAACATTTATAAAATTTACATTCACATAGTAGATCACATCATATCCATCATCATTCAAGTGACATTTAAACATTTATAGAATTTACATTCACATAGTAGATCCCATCATATCCATCATCATTCAAATAACATTTAAACATTCATAAAGGTTCATATGTATTAAAAGTTCAAGTGTATCATTAATAGTTTCATGGTGAATAGAAAATAAAGGTGATCAGGCCTCAGGTAATCCTAGTTGTCTATGTCAAAAGGTGGTGTTACATACACCCAACCTTCGAGAAACATATTCTAGAGGTGGTAAAAAAAGTGAGGGATAATCTCATCGTAATGTCTCCGCATCCTCCCAAGTAGAAGATCGTGGACTATACTTGTCCCACTAGACCTTAACTTGGTCTACCAGATGGTTCTTGAGTTTTTAGACTCTACGGTCCAATATGCGTAACGGTTCTACCATGAGGGTTCCCACATCCAATACCTGCAATTCCTTCCAATTTAGTTTATGTGATTCATCAGCAACATAATGACGTAGAACAGACACATGAAAAAAATTATGAGTTTTATGCAAGTGGGGTGGCAGTACGAGACAATAGGCAATGGGTCCAATTTTCTCTTGGATTTTGATTGGTCCTATAAATCAAGGTGACAAATTTTTCCCCTTCTCGAATCAAATGGTACTCTTATTAGGCCTAATACGAATGAAAACTTGATCCCCCACTTTATAACTTCGGTTAGTCCTGTGTGCATCCGCATAACTTTTCTGTCTATCATGTGCTTCCTTTAGTCTCTGCCTAATCTGGATCACCTGTTCTTCCATCTCTTGAATCAATTCTGGCCCAGCTGTTACTCGGTCTTCTAATCTTTCCCAACTTAATGGTGTTCTGGATGGCCTTCCATACAGAGCTTCACAGGGTGGCATTCATATGGGGCTATGAAAACTGTTATTGTAGGTGAACTCCACCAAATGTATGTACTTCTCCCAATGGATTTGATTATCCATGAAAGACATCTTAAGCATGTCTTCCATGACTTGATTTACTCTCTTATTTTGCCCATCTGTTTCAGGATGATATGTTGTGCTTAAGTTCAACTGAGTCCCCAACACTGACTACAAACTTGTCCAAAATCTAGAAGTGAATCTGGAGTCCCTATCTAAAATGATATTCTTAGGTATCCCGTGCAAACGGATGACCTCACTTAAAAACACGCGTGCCACATCAGTCACATTGTAAGTGTCTCTAACCGGAATAAAATGAGCACTCTTCATTAACTTATCAACTATTACAAGAATGGCAGTGTGCCTATGACATGTGAGCGGAAACCCCACAACAAAATCCATAGAAATGACTTCCCACTTAGACACAGGAACATCATGTGGTTGTAGGAGACCTGCCAGGTGATGGTGGTCGACTTTCACTTGTTGACACTCTAGGCACTTGGTGATGAAATGGACTACATTGTCCTTCATGCCTACCTAGAAGAAGAGCTTCCTCATGTGTGTGTACATTTTCTTCACACCTAGATGCGCACAATAAAGTGCTCTATGGGATTCCTTCAGTATGATGCTTCAAATATCCCAATTTCCGAGATGTACATCCTTCCTCGATATCTTAATAGTCCATTTGCTTCTACACTATATCCATCATACTTTGGATCTAAATCCATTCCACTCTCAAGGTTTGAAGTAACCTTTAAATACCAACTATCTCCAAGGAGTTGCGTCAACACACGTTCCCTCAAATTGACTTTTAAGGGTACCAAGGAGAAGACATGTGTTCTCCTGCTCAAGGCATCCACGACCAAATTTTCTTTTCCCTTGATGTATGAAATACAAAAATCCTATTCACTCAAAAACTCACTCCAATGCCTTTGCCTAGAATTCAGATCCCTTTGAGTGAAGAGATGTTTTAAACTTTGATGGTCCATTTTGAGCTCAAAGTTTCACCCTACTAGATAGTGCCTCCAAAGTTTTAGAGCTAGCATTACAACTGCTAACTCAAAATCATGAGTAGCATAAAGCTCCTTGTGTTTCTTCAATTTCCTTGATGCATAAGCTATCACTCCTCCATCCTGCATTAGCACGACCCCCAACCCTTGCTTTGAGGCATCCATGCAGATTGTGAAGTCCTTTTCCATATCCGGCACTCATAGAATTGGCACACTAGTTAGTAACCTATTAAGCTCGATGAATGCACTATCATATTCTTCTGTCCATTCATACCTGAACCCCTTGCATTGAAAAGTGGTGACAAGTTTCGCTATTTTAGAGAACCCTTCCACAAATATCCGATAGTAAATTGCTATCCCCATGAATCTTTTTACCTCATGAGCATTTTTCGGCACTGTCCATTCCATAATGGCCTTTACCTTTTCTGGGTCCACAAAGATTCCTTCACCAAAAATGATATGACCTAAATAATGAATTTCTTTTTGGAAGAAGGAACACTTCGACAAATTCCCATAGAATTTGTTCTCTCTAAGGCAGTACAACACTACTTGTAAGTGTTCCTCATGTTCTCTTTTGTTCTTTGAATAGATGAGGATATCATCTAGAAAGACTTGTAGAAAGAGGTCTAAGTATTTCAAAAATACACCATTCACGAGGCTTATGAATAATGTTGGCGCATTGGTCAATCCAAAAGGTACTACAACGAAATTGTAATTCCCAAACCGAGTTTGAAAGGAATTTTTAGGAACATCGCCTTCCTTAATCCTTAATTGGTGATACCCTGATCACAAATCAATTTTTGAGAATACCGCTGCTCCTTTCATTTGATCAAAGAGGTCATCTATTTGTGGCATTGGGTACCTATTTTTCACTGTAGCATGGTTCAAGTCCTTGTAATCTATACAGATTCGTAAGGAACCATCCTTCTTCTTCACAAAGATTACTGGTGCACCCCAAGGTGAGACACTAGGCCTTATTAGCCCTAAGTCAAGTAGCTCTTTTAACTGCATCTGCAACTCACAAAGTTCTGGCACTGTCATCCTATACAAATTTTTGGAAATTGGTTATGCAACAGGTTTTAGCTCAGTAGTAAAATCAAGCTCCCTCTCAGGAGGTAACCTTGGCAACTCATTCGGAAAAACATCCTTAAACTCTTACAATACTGTGTACTGATCCAAGGAGGGTCTCTTCCTTTCATTCACTGCTTCCAATACATACCATTGAAACCCTTATATCATGCACTTATTAACATTCATAGTTGATATAAAGAGTACAGACACCCTTGTGACATCCCCCCCCCAAAAAAAAAAATTCAAAAGTCAAAATTTGTTAGAAAAACTATTCCGTTTTTAGTAAATTCGAATTTGGAAAATTTTTGCCATTTATGGAAATTATGAATTTGATAAATAGTAATTAATTATTATGACTATTGGGAAAAGACCTGATCTAACCCAACTAACTATTTGACTATGACACTTATATGTAAACAAAATATTGTTTTATTTATTGCAGGAGGATAAATGGAACAACCATCGTAAATTTAGCTGACCATGACTCCATGAGAGGGGAACATGTTGGAACTACCTTTGGGATGATTTTTACAAGTCACAAATAGAGAATTTGGCCATTGGCAGCCCCTGAAAATCAGGGATTTGGAAAGCTGTGAAAATTCCCAAGGGAGGGAAAAGACCTAGGCAAAAATGACTTTGCATATATAGCATATGAGAGGAGGCAGGACGCTGCCAAGTATGTTGGGAAATGAATTACCTCTTACTGTTATGAACACTCCCTGCTGAGTGTGAGGCAAGAAGAATTTTTTCTGAAATTGAACGATGTTGACGAGGAGGAGTTCCAGGTTAACCCTCATGGATTCATGGTCAGGCTAGGGGGTGAACAGGACAAGTGATTTGGTTGCCCTGTACTACAGTTGGGAGGAACGTGGTTGTTCCCTTTGTCTTTCCATGACTGGTTCAGATATGTTAAATTACTCCTTTTGTCTTTGAATTCTTATATATCTGATGTAATGAGTTTGTTAATTCTGAATTGGAATATTTTCCATCTCTGTTGCATGATTAAATCACTGATGTAGTGCATCTATTAATTATGAGTTGATATAATAACCTGGGTGAAATCTGTTTGAATGTATGAAGCATAGATATTAACAAAATGCCCTACATATCTAATTCTGAGTGACTCTTATGGTAGGATTAAATTCTGAATGAATTCTAGATCTTACCTTTTAAAGATTATGATAGATTGAAAAGATTATGCATGGTTAGATTCTGGAAACAACCATTTCTTTAAACTAGATTTCTACTATACGAAAGTAACTGTAGGATAAACTACCAAGGCATCAAAATTCCTTTTTTAAGACTTCCTATGTATAAATTCTTTTGGAACTAAGTTTATGTTTCTGCAAGTAAATCTTAGGTTCATAATTACTTGTTCAAGACCTTCGTTTCTGCACAGAATTGAACTACAACTATCGCGAAACACTATATATTTCACGGTATAATTATATTCATATAAAATATATAGGTCTGATTACTGTTGGCGATCTGTGTACATGTTACAGAAGAAAACCGACATTGCATACCTACAATAGAATGCATAAATATTATATATGTTCCTATATTATGTAAATGATAGACTATTCTGGAAGATATGTAAATACAACTATATAAATGAAATGTTGGATGTAGGAGACCAATAAATTTATTCCAAAATAGAGAAGCTAGAATTTTAATGCATTCGTAGGTATGATACGAGTTGGATTTTCCTAGCCTTAGTCATGGCAACAACTCATTTCTTATCACTATAAATCGAATATAAAAAATAAAGGAGTACCAATAACTCTATTGCCATAGCTAAATTCTGGTAAATGCATTAGTGTCGGAACAGTCAAATTGAGGACACATAAGTTGAAATGCCTTGGCTATAATATTTATTTTTAACAGTAATTGGTGCTCGATAATCAAGAGACAAACTCACTGTGATTTACCATATCATCTCGAGTACATTCGATAGGGACTATAAATCAATATCAAGAAAATTATTACATAGTTTGAGCAAACAAAAATCGAACACAGAGCTTTATGCAAGAGGGGTTACACTTAATCCTAACAATACTCAGGGCAAAAAATAACTATTTGAAAATGGAAAATTGGATGGAGCCACGAACCCATTTTCCTAGCACCTGTAGAGTTAAAACTGAGAGGAGATGGGCTTGGAACTCGAATACCTTTTGTGCCAAGAACAGGGGCGGTTATCTGAAACTTGCGCAGACTGAAGCCCTGCAAAAGTATACCCTGTAATTATTAGCAATATGTACATGAAAGAGAGATAACTAAACATTAAAAGGATTGATGTTTTGTTAAACAAATAGAATATTCCAGAGAGACACATATCTTTGGAAGGGAAGGTCATATTCATTCCCCGTCGCTTACTGACTGGATGTTTGTCTTGGCTAAGGGAGAGTGGTGCAATAACTCCCTGATGGGTAACCTCGCATAAATAGGGCCCATCATTAGTGAATTATAGCCAATATTAAAAAGAACAAAACTAACTAGTGGAAAAACATTCTTTCTACAACAGTCAACGAATCTAAATAAATTGAAATAGTCGATAGGGCTAGTCTTTCTTTAACATATAGATGACAGAAGTCATGATGTACAAAGTCCCACAATAAACCCTACACACTGAAGCGAGACTATATCTAACTGTCGAATTTAAGACTTCCAGAATTCGAAGTGCAGAAAGTAATGACAGTACAACAGTCAGTGCAGAGATTTCATAACCAGACCGACG
>JZKD02S2001011.1:1261231-1293159 GCA_000966675.3 Picea glauca | reverse complement strand
TATATATACTATTCGAATATCATTCGGCGGAGGAAAATGTTATTACAAATTATACACAACACTATGCTTAAAATTACACCTATAGATAGCAATAATATGATGGAAAGAAAAACGAATGCCTCTGTGTAGTCGCATGTTGTATTATGTGATACACAGATGACTGTATTTCCTTCCTCATCAAATCCGAGTATGCATATAGGTTCCACCTTACTTAGGGGTACATATTATGTAGACACACAGGATAGTAAAGGGTCTAGAAACAAAATAGTATAGAGATAGAATTTCAATGGGAGTTGCGACAAGATCCACAGAGTAATGGGTTTCGAAGAAAAGCCTAGTTTCGTATTTAAAATGCTCAATGCGGGATAATAAAAATTTTAGAGTTACCATCCGAGAAGATACCCCTCAAGCCAGGTTTTCCTAGGTATGTTAGTAGGTATGGTAACAAAATGTTTGAATGTTTTCTTCCCAGAAAACAAATGACAAACCCAATTAAAAGGACTGTCTCATCTAATGTATTACTCATGCCTCATACAAGAAGAGGGGTTGATAATAAAGGGCCTTATTCATTCTGTATTACCAATGCTAATGCAATTATTCTTTAAGCAAGTCCTATTAACTAGTAGTCGAAGAAGAGAACTCGGGAAATGACAAGGGTTTTTACCACCAGGAACTACACTCTCACTAATCCGACCAAAGCTTGGTAAACACTCAGTTTGAGTCTGGATAACCCTATTTTCCAAACCTCAAGAATACCGAGAACAATCAAAGAGTAAACAAAATATTTTAATCAATAGTCACCTAAACAAACTTTAGTATGGAAATGTCGATGGTGGGTGTGATTAAGCTTACCTAGTATGATGGCGATGTAGATGCTGATCCTCCTCGCTCACAAAATAGGAAAAAAATTCCATAGTTCGCCTGAGTCTTACATGAAAGAGAAGAGAGATAATCGAAACCTTGTCAATGGTGCTTACCTCTAAATCGCTTGAACAAAGAACCTCTTAGCGATAGCTATGGAAGGACCTGTCCCAGAAGTAATGAAAGGGGATGGCGCGAAGTACCTACATCGTGTGGACAGGAAAGGTGTCAAGGACCCAATGGGCACATACGTCGAGTAGGAGGCCGAGGCAGAGGAACTACAGGAAAAATGTAAATATAGAAGTCTAGGATCATTTAATACATGACAATCATCTCTTCATTTCCAGAATGCCATTGATTGAGTAAGGATGATATTCAGTTAAGGCATGGGTCTATTTTCACTTGGAATCATTCTTTTCATATTTTGTTCGTATATGCCGGAATGGAAAATCACATCCAAACCTAGTTACTCCAACCTTGTTAATATTACGAAAGAGAAATGTGTGCCAAGTATCAAACCGAACCACCTAACTCCAACCTCTTTTGCCCCATACAATGGCTACACGTGAGATGGAATACCTCACATACTCGGAATGGGAGGAGTCTAGTCTAGATCCCTAATCGTTTTGGTATGCTCAATGAATGAGTAAGGTTATGAGATGGGACCTTCTCAAGAAGGGATTCAGAACCTAAAGGTTTCACAAAGTACCCTATATGTAATTTTAGACAAACTAGAAGACTTGTATAACGTATGTAGTCGTGCTAAATAAATTAAAAGACACCTTTCAAGTGTGACTATAGTATATAGTAAGAAGAGTGTGACTATAGCTTAGAGCAAGCATAATTTTTTATTTAAACATGTGAAATGATGCTAGAGATATTAAGTCCTAAACCTTCAATGATGGTTTAATAAGAAGAAGATTTATAACGATGTTGTGAATAGGAATGAAATAGCCAACCATTAAATCCTTATAAATACACCATAAAGTTTCAGTATGGGTGGTATTATAAGCACATTGACGAACAATAAATAGAGTGGATAATGATGAATGAGAAAACTATAATAATCAAAAGAGAAAGAAAATAAAAATAAAAAATAAAAGATAAATTATGGGGATTTTGGGGAACATTACATATGGTATTAGAGAAAAGGTTACAACACTGGACCTGAACGGGGCAACTATACTTGCTTTATATATATTTTATTTAATCAAAACTAATAAACCTTTTTGTTACAAAGAGAAAACCCTTTCTGTTTTGTGTGAATTATGGCATCTCAGGACGATGCATAAATCAGAATGGAAGGGGATCCAGAGCAAGGACCTCCGAGAGATCCAAGACATAATAGTTATAGAAGATCACCTACAAAAGTGCTGGAAACAATGAGGAATATTATTGTTGAACTGCAGGTTTTCAAAGCAGACAATGAGAAAATGAAGAAAGCACGGAAGGAACAACATGAGATAAATGAAGTCCTACTGCACAACATACTAACCAAGAAAATCCCAAAAGACAATAATCATGAAGAAGAGGTTAGTAAGAGGGCTTCCAAGAACTCCAGTCCTGAAGAAGAAAAGGAGGACAACTCATATGAGGCTACCCCTTCAGTTGAAGATAAAAAAAAAACAGACAGAAAAAGGAAACAAGTAGATCATCTTGAAGGGGAATTCAAGAAGATTAAACTTTCTACATTTGACGAGGAATCTAGAACATGTGAGGAAGTCGAGGCATGGTTATTAGATATCAAAAAATATTTCTAAATATAAAACTATTCCAGCAATATGAAAGTCATAATGGCCATTTACAACGTGAAAGGAAAAGCCAGCATCTGGTGGCAATATCTAAAATTGGCAAAGGGCTTAAAATAAAAATAGATGGAATGGTCCGACTTCAAGAAATATTTCAAAAAAAAAAAACCTATCTAAAAGCTATTATGAAAGGAAAACGAAATAATTTTATGAGTTAAGAGTTGGACATATGACAATGGAATACCTTATAAATAAATTCTTGGAATTACTAAGGTTCGTACCTTACATCCAAGAGGATAAGGTGAAAATCCATCGATTCTTAAGTTGTTTACCATAGTCCTACAGGGACATAATTGAGTTTGACAACCCTAAATATAGTGAAGTATTCATGAAATCACGAATGTGCTACGACCAGTATAAACAATAGACATAGTTTCCCAAATCCTCGAAGGATAAGAAATAAGATCGAATGAACCAATGGAAGAAGGGATACTAGCCAGCTCCTTACCAGAATGCAACAAAAATATTTCCGAGAAAATATTTTCACTCCAACCATCCAAATACACAAGGCAGTGGTAAACCGGTAAATCTAGGAACGAAGAAGTTTGGGGACAGCCCCCATGAACCGTTAAAGTGTTGGGAATGTGGAGAACCTCACCTAAGGAGGAACTATCCATGTTTAATTTCAGCAAACCGAACTATTGTTCATAACTTGTAGGAATCCTCGATGGTGCATGATGTGAGCAGAAGCCTGCATCATATAAATGCAGCCATAGAGGGTCAGAAAGTTGACCACCAGTCCTTCGTGGTAGAAATCGAAGGTGAAATCAATGACACTCAAATTTTTGTTTTAATTGACCCTAGAGCTACGTTGAGTTATATTACTCTTGGTATAGTAGATTCAAATAAACTTAAGAAACTGAAGCATGCAAAATCATGGATGGTACAACTAGCCACCAGAACTAAAAGGAAAGTAGTTGAATTTATTTTTGATTTTGAGTTCAGCTTAGATGGTCAAAACATAAGGACAGATCTGAACATCCTACCCCTAGGATCTTATGATATGATTATCGGAATGGATTGGTTAGAAAAGAACAAGGAAGTACTCAATTATTATACAAAGACACTTAAATATAATGACAATTATGACACTACTAGAACATCCCAAGGTGTACCAAAACCTGTATCAGTTAGACAAGTTTCTGTGATGCAATTCAAGAAGTGCATGAGAAATGGATGTCTAGTTTATGCCATCCAAGTAACAAACCAGTTAGAAAAGAAAGACAAACCTAACTTGGAAGACTTTGTTGTTTTACGTGATTTCATAGATGTATTCATTGATGAAATACTTGAATTACCCCCTAGAAGAGAAATAGACTTCTCCATATACCTACTACCTAGTTCAACCCCTATCTCGAAAGCACCTTATCGAATGAGTATACCAGAATTGACAGAATTGAAAATCCAACTGCAGGAGTTATTGGACAAAGAGTATATCAGACCAAGTGTTTCACCTTGGGGAGCACCCATCCTCTCTGTGAAGAAGAAAGACGATACTCTAAGACTATGTATCGATTATAGACAATTGAATAAAGTGACTATTAAAAAAAAGTACCCTTTACCTAGGATAAACGATCTGTTCGATCATGTAGGTGGGGCAAAGATATTGTCGAAGTTGGATTTATGATCTGGATATCATCAAGTTAAGATAAAATATGAGGACATAAGCAAGACAACTTTTTGAAGAAGATATGGACATTACGAATTTGTGCTAATACCTTTTGAACTCACTAACGTGCCAGCCACATTCATGTCCTTAATGAATAGTATTTTTAGTCAATACTTGGACAAATCTATGTTGGTGTTTATTGACATTATATTGGTATATTCAAAAACAAAAGAAGAATACGAAGAACACTTAAGAATCATCCTGCAAACTTTGAGGAAACACCAACTGTATGCTAAATTCGATAAGTGCAATTTTTATCAGAAAAAGTTACAATACCTAGGACATGTCATTTCTACAGAAGGCATTGCAGTCGACCCTGAGAAAGTGAGAGCCATTATGGAATGGTCGGTACCAAAGGATGTAACAGACATCCAGTCATTCATGGGAAACACTGGATATTATCGTAGATTTATAGAGGGGTTTTCCAAAATAGCCTACCCCATCACATCGTTACAAAAGAAAGGGACCAAGTTTAATTGGTCACAAAAGTGCCAATACAGTTTTGATAAGTTGAAGGAATTATTGATGACCGCACCCATTCTAAAAGTAGTAGACCCATATAAAGACTTCACGATCTATGTTGACGCGAGTAAAGAAGGACTAGGTGGTTTCCTAACTCAAGAAGGACGCGTTATTTGCTATGAGTCCCGGAAGTTAAAGGAACATGAGTGAAACTACGCCACTCACAATTTAGAATTGGCAGCAGTAATACATGCCTTAAAAATGTGGCGACACTACATAATGGGCAGAATGTTTCTACTATTGTCAGATAACAGTGGGGTGAAATACCTATTCAACCAACCAGATCTTAACACAAGGCAAGCAAGGTGGCTAGCCTTTTTGAGCGAATTCACTTTGAGGTAATACATATCAAAGGTAAGGAAAATAAGGTAGCAGATTCTTTAAGTAGAAGAGTCCACGGGATATTTGAGATAAACGTCAGCAGGGTAGAAAGTGATCTGGATTAGAGAATAAGGATGGAAGTTATTAATGCCAAAAATTACACTAAGTTAGTGGCATAATTACATGACACTACAACAAACTCACATGAACGAGACCTGAGTATCAATAAAGATAGGTTGCTACATTTTAAAAACATACTTTACATACCTGATTCAGCGGAGTTAAAGATAACAGTTCTTGATGAAGTGCATAAAAAATCATATTCTAGTCATCCAGGATACGATAAAATGATAACAACACTCAAGAAATATTTCTATTGGCCTAATATGAAGGGTGAAACAACATAATACTTGGCTAGGTGCCAAGACTGCCAGTAGGTAAAGGTCAAACAACAACATCTAGCTAGCCTATTATAACCATGATCAGTACCAAAATGGAAATGGGAGACCATATCGTTGGACTTTATTACAACTTTTCCCAAAAATCAGAAAGAGAATGACTCTATCATGGCTGTAATCAATAAACTTAGTACTTCTGCACACTTTATTCCAATAAAGTCTACTTTTAAAGCTATAAACATTGGTGAAATATTTATGAAAGAAATTTTTAGACTGCATGGTATTCCTAAAATAGTAATTTCAGATAGAGACGTAAAATTCATGTCTTCTTTTTGGAAGGAATTGCTTGTAGGGCTAAATACCAAACTAAATTTCAGTACGAGATATCATCCACAAATAGATGGACAAACCAAAAGGAAAAGCCAAATTGTAGAAGATATGCCCTGCATGTACATAAGAAAAAAACTGAGCAAATGCGAAGACTATCTACACCTAGTAGAATTTGCATATAACAATGGGTACCAAACTTCGGCTAAGCTAAGCCCCTTCGAATTACTGTATGACAGGAAGTGTACAACTCCAATTAGCTAGGACAACCCGCCTAACAGACTTATGGTTGGACCAGAGATGCTCCAAGAAATGGAGAATACGGTAACAAAGGTACAACAAAATTTAAAAGAGGCACTGGACAGGCATAAGAGTTATGCAAACCAAAAAAGAAGGCACTTGGAGTTTCAAGTGGGGGATCATGTTTACTTAAAATTCAAAGCCCGGAAAAGTTCACTAAAACTCAGAAACTGTGCCAAGATGGAACCCAGGTTTTGTGGGCTCGAATTGGACCCATGGCATACCAACTTGCACTTCCAGCTAATCTAAAAATTAGTAATGTATTTCATGTTTCTTTATTGAAAAAATGTGTTCATGACCCTACTCATATGATTGATTGGAACTTGGTGTAGGTGGAACCAGAAGGCAAGTTCAAAGAGGAACCCCTACGTATTCTAGACCAGAGAGAAATAACACTTCGGAATAGAGTCACTGCTTAGGTAAAGGTGCAATGGAAGCACTTTAGTCATGAGGAGGCCACTTGGGAATTGGAGGGAGATTTGCAGAAATCTCATCCAATCCTGTTACAAGAAATGAATGAACACTGAGGACAGTGTTTTATTGAAGGGGGAAAGGATGTGACATCCCAAAAAAAAGAAAATAGTATTTTCGAAAGTCAAAATTTGTTAGAAAAACTATTCTATTTTTAGTAAATTCGAATTTGGAATTTTTTTTCATTTATGGCAATTCTGAACTTCAAATTTGATAAATTGTAAGTAATTATTATGACTGTTGGGAAGAGACCTGATCTAACCCAACTAACTATTTGACTATGACACTTATATGTAAACATAATATTGTTTTATTTATTGCAGGAGGACAGATGGAACATCTATGTTAAATTTAGCTGACCATGACTCCATGAGAGGGGAACATGTTGGAACTACCTCTGGGATGATTTTTACAAGTGGCAAATCAAGGATTTGGCCATTGGCATCCCCTGAAAATTAGGGATTTGGAAAGTTGCGAAAATTCCCAAGGGAGGGAAAATACCTAGGCAAAAATGACTTTGCATATATAGCATATGAGAGGAGGCATGATGCTACCAAGTATGCTGGGAAAGGAATTACCTCTTGTTGTTATGAACACTCCCTATTGAGTGTGAGGAAAGAATAATTGTTTTTGAAATTGAACGACGTTTCTGAAAAGGAATTCCAAGTTAACCCTCATGGATTCATGGTCAGGCTAGGGGTTGAACATGACAAGTGATTTGGCTGAACTGTTCTATGGTTGGGTGAACGTGGTTGTTCCATTTTTCTTTCTGCGAGTGGTTTAGATATTTTAAATTACTCCTTATCTCTTTGAATGCTTATATATCTGATGTAATGCATTTATAAATTCCGAATTGGAATATTTTCCATCTCTGTTGAATGATTAAATCATTGATGTAGTGCATCTATTAATTCTGAGTTGATATAATAACCTAGGTGAAATCTGTTTGAATGTATAAAGAATAGATATTAACAGAATGCCCTACAAATCTAATTTTGAGTGACTCTTAAAGTTGGATTAAATTCTGAATGAATTCTAGATATTACCTTTTAAAGATTATGACAGATTGGAAAGATTATGCATGGTTAGATTCTGGAAACAACCATTTCTTTAAACTAGATTTCTACTACACGAAAATAACTGTAGGATAAACTACCAGGGCATCAAAATTCCTTTTTCAAGTCTGCCTATGTATAAATTATTTTGGAGCTAAGTTTATATTTCTGAAAGTAAATCTTAGGTTCATAATTACTTGTTCAAGACCTTCGTTTCCGCATAGAATTGAATTAAAACTAGTGTGAAATGTTATCTATTTCACGGTATAATTATATTAAAATAAAAGATATAGGTCTAATTATTGTTGGTGATCTGTGTAGATGTTATAGAAGAAAAAAAAGGTTTCATACCTACAAAAGAATGTATAAGTATTAGATATGTTCCTATATTATGTAAATGATAGACTATTTTGGAAGATATGTAAATACAACTATATAAATGAAATGTTGGATGTAGGAGACCAATAAATTTATTTTGAAATAGAGAAGCTAGAATTTTAATGAATTCATAGGTACGATACGAGTTGGATTTAATTATCCTTAGTCACAGCAACAAATCATTTATTATCATTATAAATCGAATACAAAAAATAAAGGAGTACCAATAACTCTATTGCCATTGCTAAATTCTGGTAAATGCATTAGTGCCGGAATAGTCAAATTGAGGACACATAAGTCGAAATGCCTTGGTTGTAATATTTCTTTTCAATAGTAATTGGTGCTCCATAATCAAGAGACAAATTCACTATGATTTACCATATCATCCCGAGTACATTCAACAGGGACTGTGGCTCAATATCAAGAAAATTATTACATAGTTTGACCAAACTCAAATCGAACATGGAACTTTATGCAAGAGAGGTTACGCTTCATCCTAACAATACTGAGGGCATAACAAAACTATTTGAAAATGGAAAATTGAATGGAGCCACGAGCACATTTTCCTAGCACTTGTAGTGTTAAAACTGAGAGGAGATGGGCTTGGAACCTGAATACCTTTTGTGCCAAGAACAAGGGCGGTTATCTGAAACTTGCGTAGACTGAAGCCCTAAAAACGTATACCCTATAATTATTAGGAATATGTACATGAAATAAATATAACGAAACATTAAAAGGATTGATGTTTTGTTAAACAAATAGAATATTCCAGAGAGACACTTATCTTTGGCAGGCAGGGTCATATTCGTTCCCCGCCGCTTGTTGACTGGATGGATTTCTGGGCTAAGGGAGAGTGGTGCAAGAAATCCCTGATGGGTACCCTCAAATAAATAGGGCCCATCATTAGTGAATTATAGCCAATCTTAAAAAGAACAAAACTAACCAGTGGAAAAACTTTCATTCTACAACAGTCAATGAATCTAAATAAATTGAAATACTCGATAGGGCTAGTCTTGCTTTAACATATAGACGACATAATTCATGATGTACTAAGTCCCACAATAAAACCTACACACTAAAACGATACCATATCTAACTGTCGAATTTAAACCTTCCAAAAATAGAAGTGAAAAAAGTAATGATAGTACAACAGTTAGTGCAGATATTTCATAACCAGACCGATGAGAGGGTGCATTGCATCATGCAGGGTTTTAACAATATATATATATATATATATACTATTCGAATATCATTCGGGGGAAGAAAACGTTCTTATAAATTATACACAACACTATGCTTGGAATTACACCTACAGATAGGAATAATATGATGGAAAGAAAAACGAATGCCTACATGTAGTCGCAGACTATATTATGTGATACACAGATGACTGTATTTCCTTCCTCATCAAAGTCAAGTATGCATATAGGTTCCACCTTACTTAGGGGTATGTATTATGTAGACATGCAGGACAATAAAGGGTCTAGAAACAAAATAGTACATAGATAAAATTTCAAAGGGAGTCGCGACAATATCCACAGAGTAAAGGGTTTCGAAGAAAAACTTAGTTTCATATTTAAAATGCTCAATGCAATATAGGAAACATTTCAGAGTTACCATCCGAGAAGATACCCCTCAGGCCAGGGTTTCCTAAGTATGTTAGTAGGTATGGTGACAAAATGTTTGAATCTTTTCTTCCAAGAAAACAAATGAAAAACCTGATTAAAAGAACTGTCTCACCTAGGGTATTACTCCTACCTCATACAAAAAGAGGGGTCAAGAATAAAGGGCCTTATTTGTTCTGTATTACCAATGCTAATGCAATTATTCTTTACGCTAGTCCTGTTAACTAGTAGTCAAAGAAGAAAACTCGGTAAATAAAAAGGGTTTTTCCCACCAGGAACTACACTCTCACTAATCTGCCCAAATCTTGGTAAACACTCAGTCCGAGTCTGGATAACCCTATTTTCCAAACCTCAAGAATACTGAGAACAACAAAAAATTCAACAAAATATTTTAATCAGTAGTCATCTAAACAAACTTTAGTACACAGATGTGGATGGTGGGTGCGAGTAAGATTACCTGGTATGATGGCGATGTAGATGGTGATCCACCTCGCTCACAAAATAGAAAAACAAATTCCATAGTTCGCTTGAGTCTTACAAGAAGCTCTCAGCGATAGCTATGGAAGGACCTGTCTCGGAAGTAATGAAAGGGGATGGCTTGAAGTACCTAGACCATGTGGCTAGGGCAAGGTGTCAAGGACCCAATGCAAACATACATCAAGTAGGAGGCCGAGGTAGAGGAACTACAAGAAAAAAGTAAATATAGCAGTTTGGACTCATTTAATATATGACAGTAATCTCTGCATTTCCAGAATTCCATTGATTGAGTAAAGACGATATTTAGTTAAGGAATGGGTCTATTTTGACTTGGAATTGTTCGTTTCATATTTTTTTCGTATATTCTGGAATGGAAAATCACATCCACACGTAGTTAATCCAACCTTGTTATTCTATTACAAAAGAGAAATGTGTTCCAAGTATCAAACTGAACCACCTAACTCTAACCTCTCGTGCCCCATACAATGGCTATGCGTGAGATGGAATACCTCACATACTCGAAATGGGAGGGGTCTAGTCTAGCTCCCTAATCGTTGTGGTATGCTCAATGAATGATTAAGGTTATGAGATGGGTGTTATTGGATAAATCGGTAGGTGGGGACACTAAATGATCTCCCTAGATCCACCTAGCTTGAGAACAAAACACATCAGAACATGACACTTTCCTTAAGTTTTAGATATTGAATTTACTAACTAAAGAGGGATAGGTGACATACCGTTTAAACATCGCTTCCTCTAGCTATCTCCATCCTATCTCTATTCCAATAATCATACAATGATGATCCTACAAAAGAATGCAACCAACCAAAGTGATAGTAATAGAATAAACTCAATATAAACCTATGTATGTGATCAAGGAATCATACAATAAAACACAACAAGCTTTATGGGAAAGAATCATATTATTGTATCATATTAAATGTGAAAGAGAGATTACAACCACGGCCTTAATGTCGTAAGGTCCCTTCAAACTATCCTTCGTTCCCCACACACTTCCACTCCAAGAATTCTAAGAGCATAGATATGATAATATTCACAATATATCTTGACAAAATGGCTCATCTATCCAAGCTAACAATCTTAAAGGTCAATCCAATCCAAGCTCCAAAATCAAAAGATAATCTCATCCAAGCCCCAAAATCAAAATCTCCAAAGCTCAATCCAATCCAAGCTAATCCCAAAAGCTAATCTCATCCAAGCAAACTTTCTCCATGAGAGCTCCTCTCCTTTTATAATATGAAGAGGATAAGGTGAGGAGGTTAGGATGATCCCACCAAATCATGAAAGCGTGTAAGATCCAAACCATTCAGATGCCACCTCACCATGGAAGTTTCTCCTTCTATAAGCATCGAGAAGATGCTCATTTTTCCCACATATGAGAATTATCGCACCCTGCTTATAGAGCAATCTGCGAACCTCTCGGAAGCCAGCTATGGTGTATCCTGCAAGAATTAGGCATTCTCGAACCCTAGCCATAGTGCAGCATGTGAAAATCATCTTTAATAGGGTTTTCATAAAGGAAAATGCAACTTCTTTTCTCAGGAAAAGTTCTTCTCCCTTCTTTCTTTAGGAATTTAGGCCATTGACCCCTCTGAAGACTACAAATAGGTTTACATCATTAACGGTCATAGGGATGATTAAAATAATGTGTAACAAAGAGACCCCCAAAGTATGAAGTTAGAATAGAGTGACAACTGAAATACTTTGTCGAGTTTGTGTAGGGAACACGAAACGGTCGGTCAGAAACCTGCCAACAAGGAAGGAGATACAATATAATGATATATCATCACTAAGGTAGGAATTACCATACTCATAATACAAATGAATCAAATCATAAATGATGACATGTGAAGATCCATGTCAAGTAAGGCAGGTCATGGCCACCAAACATACACTATGGATCCATGTCGATATGACTCAAATCTAAACATAGCCACCAAAAATACACTTTGGATCTATGTTTTAAAGAATCAAATTTGAACATAGCCATGAGACACACAATGTGGATCTATGCAACAACACAATCTGAATATACTCCAATGTAACCTGAATCTGTCAGAAAAGATCCAGGGTATTCATCTCCACCACTCTATAGTACGAATCTAACCATGTGAATACATGTGTCTAAGTCGAACATGGTAGAAACCACTTGATTACCAGTCGTTAGTGAATACCTTTAACAAGTGCGAGAGAAATCACCATTAATGTCAATGACTCCCAAGGTACTCTAGTATAATCCAATGAATGTGAATCAATGAGTTGAGGTCGAACACTCAGCGGAACCTTCCGATGAGAGGTCAATAATGAAAACCCACTATTGAAAGTGAGGAAACCTGCCATTGAGGCATGCAAGTTCCAAGGTAACAATTGGTTTCTAAGTCTAATTCCTGGATAATGAGTTGAAGTCAATAGGAAAAGACTCGTCACAGGAGGGCCTTAATGTATCCTAGATCAATGACATGAAATAGGAAACAAGATTTGATGTAGATCAGAGTAACAAGTGATTTGGGACTAACTCAGGGATGGCCAATGCAATAGAAGGCTTTAAGGACTGCAGAAATGGCCGACACAATAGAAGGATTTTCGGGTTGGACATCTTTTTGAACATATTGACGACACAACAACTATCTTGGGAACACTAACTCGACAACAGGGATCACACACCGATTTGTAATCTTGTAAAGGAGTATGACCAAGGGACAAGTGGATTTTCCAACCTAGACACAAGGTGAGTGAAAGGGTGTCATGTTCAAAAGTGACTCTTCCATGGAATATAGGTTTAGACATATTTCTTTCCCAATTTCCCCCCCCCACCATTTCTGGCGAGTACCTCTTTATTTTTACGCAAGCTTGAGGAGGATAACATATTCTTGTAATGTAAGCTCATCCTTCGGATGAGTCCCTCATAGTATGTTTAACGAACCCTAGGAAGGAGTGGTTCGATCCCATATAGGCCTTTGATGTTTTTTTTACGAGTCCAAAGAAAGAAAACTCGGGGGCTTTTCATGTTTTGAGAGTCTGAAAAGCACTTAACGAAAAATCTCTCAGTTCCTTTTTTGTAAGTTAGTCTGATGAGACCAAAAAAGAGATAAACTATCACTCAATAGACACACTTTATAATACTTTAACGAGCGTGAAAAGAACAAGTTCGCTCGACAATCTTTTCATGTTTAGAGAGTCTGAAAAGAACTTAAAGGTGACTCTAGGTGATTCCTTTTTCATGTAACCTTTACGAGTCTGAAAAAGTGATAAAAGTATACTCGTTTACATTCTCACGTATTTATGAGCACAAGAAAGAACAAATACTAAGCTTGGTAACTTATTCTCATGTATTTACGAGCATGAGAAAGAACAAAGACTAAGCTCGGGATTGTTTTCATTTTTACGCAAGCTTTAAAACAAAACAAAACTATGCTTGGAATAGATTTTAATTTTTACACAATATTAAAAACTAAACAAAACTATGCTTAGACCTAGTTTCATTTTTACACAAGCTCGAACCAGAGGAAACTATGCTTGAGGTAGGTGGTTTCATTTTTACACAAGCTTGAACCATAGAAAACTATGCTTGCGACTTCCCAACGCATGGTCGGTACTTATCCCCAAGCTTAAAAAACTATGGCTCTACTTCAACATGATTTCCAGAGGCTAAAAGTATTTCCCCCCAAGATTTGTTTCATCCAAATGGCAAGGAGAATGAAATGAATATTCAAATACTATAAGTAGGATTTGACCCAAATGGAGAGGGGGAAGTTGTTTCATTTTTTAACGAGCTTGACACATGAGAAGAACTATGCTTGTGACTCTAGGTATAATCCCAAGACCATTGTTTCATTTTTAACGAGCTTGACACAAAAATGGGAACTATGCTCGTAAGATTTGTTTCATTTTTTAATGACTTGGCTATAGAGACATGAAAACTATCCTCAGCTGGTTTCATTTTTTAATGAGCTTGAAAGCAGAAAACTATGCTCAAAGCTGGTTTCATTTTTTAACAAGCTTGAAATCAGAAAATCATGCTCAAAGACCTCTGTTTCATTTTTTAATGATGTTGCCTTAGAGATGCAAAAACTGTCCTTGGTAGGGGTCTTCTTGATCATGGATTCCAAGAGGACAATGCTCCGGAATGACACCATGTCAAGGGACAAAACTTGGTCATGGCTTCCAAGAGGTTTTCACTGGAAGGAACAAACACACTCTGGAAGGACACCATGTCGAGGTTTACGACATGAGTAAAGAGATAAAACTCTAATAAACCTATCGAAGACATCGCCATGTCAACTATTGTATCTAAGTCATCATAAGTTGAAGCCATGGGCGACAATGCCACATAATTGACCTGTGGCAGGGGTGATACCTTCTGCATATACGAACCATTTAGAGAGGTAATCTAGTTAGGGCTAATGAATGAAAGTTGATCAAAAGTCACAACTCATCCATCGTGAGGGAAAGATATAACATGAAAAAGAGTATACACAATAACTTTCATGGCATAGACATAATCTCGCCCAAGGAGAAAAGAAAAATCCAAGGGGTCTTGGATGACCATGACATCAATAAAGATAGTTTTCCCTCCCAAAGTTATAGGAAACTGAGGAAGGGTCCCTAAAGGTTGATTGTTTCTTCTGTTAAAAGATAACAAATTCTATGTAACCATGGCAAGCTGAGGACAACCCAAAGCTTGCCAAGCAAAAGAGGAAAAAATGCTAATGGACACACATTCATCTATCAATGTTTGAGGAATGTCCCGACCACAATCTTGCACTGTAATATGGAAAGGAATGTGAGAGGGAAGATGAGGTCCAGTTAGCACACCCTAATTAAAAAGGATGGCCTCATTACTTGGAGGGGGTTTCACGGGGGAAGGAGGAATACCCCTCGACATGACAGAGTCTGTATCAATGAGAAAAATGTGGGCAGTATCGGGTTTACTCTCTAGCGGGAGAGTAGGATCGACCGATGACGATATCAGATCAACCACTTGAGTTTCATTCTTTAAGGGGAGAATGGGTTCAACGGGTGGAAAAGGATTGACTGATTGGGTTTCACTCTCTCACGGGAGAGTGGGATAGATAGAGGATAGGATAGGATCGACCACTTTAGTAACACTCTCTAAAGTGAGAGTGGGATCGATCGAAGATGGGATCGGATCGACCACTTTGTCAACTGGTTCAATTAAGGACGTGGCCATATTGATGACATGATCAATCGAACTGATCGACGGGGGAACTAGATTGATCACTTCGTAAACTACAGGGGGGTTAAGATAAAGCTTGCGATAAGAAGATGGAATTTGGGGTTGTGAAATAGTCATGTCTTCCAGGAATTTCGAGGCTTCTTCCATATGAGGGAAAAGATGAGTTAGATGACACCCTTTGCATAAAATACACGGGAACTTGGCTCTACTTTACTTATTCCCAACTGTATCATGACTAGTTGATGGGATATCATCATCATGTTGTTCAGAGGCTGACGATATGGGTTGGTGAGGGTGCGTAGACCATACTTCTATAACCTTGGATAGACCATGGCAATCCTTAAGAAGATGGCTACCCTTATAAATTCTGCAAGGGTACTTGGGCTTACAAGTTGTTTGGGTGATCTTGACATCATCAACACTCCCAGCACGATTAACAGTAACTGGTTTTTTTCCAACATGTTTGACAGTGGTTGGAGGTTTTGACCCTTGTTTATCTTTCTTCTTCTTAATCTTTCTTTTCTTCTTCTTCTTAATCACCGGGCTACTAGCTTCAAAACTTTCACTTGACAAAGAAGATGAAATGGAAGGCGACCTTGCAAGCGAAGAAGTCGAAGAAGACCTTACTAGTGAAGAATGTGAAGGATCAACATGAGGTTTATGCTCTTGGGGGAAGTGCTTACGACCGAAGAAGTTACTGCATTCAGGATTACTTGAGTGAAAAACAACCATACCTATAATCCAATTGTGAGACCTGGAAGGCTCAAAGTAGTGATGTGAGGAGGACAAATGTTTTTGTAAGAAGGAAAAACAAAATATTCCCCTGCAGTAAAGGTTCCTTCATTGGTCATTTTGGGAACTGATGCCATTGAAAACAGAAATCCAATCTAGAGTCCACTAGGGAGAACAAAAAACACACACTAAAAATCTAGTAAGCAAGCAAGCAAATGAAAGATTCTCACAGTGAGCACACTAGTTGGTGATGAAATCCAACGTCGCGAGAACAATGTAAGAAGGGAATGAGATAGAGCAGGTGGAAAAGTTACGTTGACGACCTGCTTAATGGAATTACACCCTGGTTCAAGCTCCCACACATAATCATGGGTATACCCTCCAAGGAGCCCGAGTGAGTTTGGCCAACGTCGATTCCAAGTACCGTGAAGCCTTGCCCCTCCACAGTCACCTTGTGTAAATACCCTAAATATATAGGCCACTAAGGTTACCAATCACTACAACGATGCCTAGGGAAACAGTCGACAGTCCGATCCACGTGCAAGGGCAGGGTATCTAGACCGAAATCAACTTGAAAGGCTTCCACTCATCATTATGGTTATACCTCTCAAGAGACCCCCATAATACACATAATCTCTACACCAAGACCAAAAAAGTAGGGTGAGTAACTCTGCCAGTCTCAATGCAACCTCGTGATTCACCCTTGTGTTAGAAGGGCTTCCCAAGACAAAATGTAGTAAGTGGATTTGACTCTCCCTATCACAAGATACTATGTTTTTTTGTAGCTTTGGAAAGTTATCTTTCAAACTTATTCTAAATCCCTACGACTAATATAATGTAGGTTTTCTACGAGAAAAGATAAAAATGTCTAATCAATTTTTATAAGCACTTTATTTTATGGTTGTTGTTACTCAAAAGGAAAATGGTGTAGACAATATGGTGTTTTGACCGACTCAAAAGTTATGCAAAGAGATGAAGATGAAATCTTTTCATTTTGATGAAAGTTGTGCTACGAGAAGGAGAAAACATTTATCGTTCCTAGATACACAATGTCCCAAAATATTAAAACTCATCAATATCAATATTCTCAAGAAATGAGAAAAAAAGATTGTACACCAATGCACAATTCATAATTTAAGATAAAAAAATTCCAACAATCATGCAATTCCGCTACTTCAACTGCAAGGATGCCCCCAATCCAATATAAAGAAAGAAATTAAATCTTTTTGTTTCAAAAATTTCACTAAAAGAAATAATGAACTTAAAAAAAAAAAAGAAACCCAAACTAAAAGTTTTCTTTTAAAGTGAACTATTCAGAAGAAATATGATCTTTCCCTAAACAATTCTAAAGAAAACACATGCTTTGGAATTGAAAGACACTGAAAGAAAGAGACTAATCCTTCAAAACGAAACAAATCAAAGATGGATAAAAGCAACTCAAAGAATGTTAATTAGACTGTAAATAGGTCAATATAGGCTCCAAAAGTTCAATCCAACTGATCAAAGAAAAACTAGACATCAAAAGACAGGAAATCCTAATTCCAAACAAAAATTTCAAATGGGTTCACAACCTCGCTATAGGGTGCAGTGTGAAAATCAGTTGAATTCACAGGATGGAAACATGTAGGGTGTGAACATGTCGCACTGGATTACACAGTAGGGTGAGAAACTGAGGGGTTTTCACAGGCTGTAGACTAGTACAGTGCGAGACTGCTTAAAATCAAAGAGAATTTGGAAAAGGACAAAAGAGTATAAGTGAACTTTCATATCCAGAGAGTCTGGATGGATCTCCCATAGACTCAGAAACTAGAAAACAAGCAATCAAAGCAAGGGAAACTAAACTAAATATGAAACAATATGTTCCCTAGTGGATTCGCCAATTTTTTTATTGGATAATATGGTAGGTGCAGACACTAACTGATCTCCCTAGATCCACCGAGATCGAGAACAAAACACACCAGAACATGACGATTTCCTTAAGTTTTAGACATTGAATTTACTAACTAAAGATGGATAGGTGACATACCATTTAAATGTCGCTTCCTCTCGCTATTGCCATCCTAGCTCTATTCCAACACTCATACAATGATGATCCTGCAAAAGAACGCAACCAACCAAAGTGATAGTAATAGAATAAACTCAATATAAACCTATCTATGTGATCAAGGAATCATACAATAAAACACAACAAGCTTTATAGGAAAGAATCATATTACTGTATCATATTAAATGTGAAAGAGAGATTACAACCACAACCTTGATTTCGTAAGCTCCCTTCCAACTGTCCTTCATTCCCCACACACTTCCACTCCAAGAATTCTGAGAGCATAGATCTGATAATATTCACAATCTATCTTGACAAAATGGCTCATCTAGACAAGCTAACAATCTCAATTCTCAATCAAATCCAAGCTCCAAAATCAAAAGCTAATCTCATCCAAGCCCCAAAATCAAAAGCTCCAAAGCTCAATCCAATTCAAGCTAATCCCAAAAGCTAATATCATCCTAGTGAACTTTCTCCATGAGAGCACATCTCCTTTTATAAGCTGAAGAGGATAAGGTGAGGAGGTTAGGATGATCCCACCAAATCATGAAAGCAAGTAAGATCCAAACCATTCGGATTCCACCTCACCATGGAAGTTTCTCCTTCTAGAAGCATCGAGAAGATGATCATTTTTCCCACGTATGAGCATTCTCGCACCCTGTTTATAGAGAAATCTACGAACTTGTCGCAACACAACTATGGTGCAGCCAATGAGAATTAGGAATTCTTGCACCCTAGCCATAGTGCAGCATGCGAAGATCATCTTTAATAGGGTTTCATAAAGGAAAATGCAACTTCTTTTCTCAGGAAAATTTCTTCTCCCTTCCTTCTTCAGGAACTCAGGCCACTAACCCCTCTGAAGACTACAGACAGGTTCACATCATTAACAGTCATAGGGATGATGAAAATAATGTGTAACAATGGGACCTTCTAGAGAAGTGATTCATAACCTAAAGGTTTCACAAAGTACCCTATATGTACTTTTAGACAAACTAGCAGACTTGCACAGGGTACATAGTCATGCTAAATAAATTAAAAGACACCTTTCAAGTGTCACTATAGTATATAGTAAGAAGAGTGTGACTATGGCTTATAAAAAGCATAATATTTTATTTAAACATGTGAAATGATGCTAGAGATATTAAGTCCTAAAACTTCAACGATGCGTTAACAAGAAGAAGATTTATAACCATGTTGTGAATAGGAATGAAATAGCCAACCATTAAATCCTAATAAATACACCATAAAGTTTCAGTATGGGTGGTATTATAGGCACATTGACGAACAATAAAGAGAGTGGAGAATGATGAATGAGAAAACGATAATAAACAAAAGAGAAAAAAAAATAAAATTATGGGGATTTTAGGGAATATTACAACCCTTCTCTGTACACTGTGGATCTCTACAAGCCTTCCTTCATCGTCAACACAAAGCACCCTTTTTGCAAAACAATCTACCATAGCTCGATGGGATTCTAACCAATCCATTCCAATGATTAGGTCATACGTCCCGAGGGAAGTGACGTATACCTTCAACCTAGTAGTACACACTCCCATGTCTACTAGACAATTATCAATGCTAGGTCCTACCGCTTTTTTTTCCCCTGAAGCCATATTGACTTGTTTAAATTCATTGTTCTCATAGGATCCCAACCCACTCTTTTCTAATACAGATAGCCAAATGAAACTATTTGTACCACCAGAATCAAATAAAAGTTGAACATTGAAATAGTTTAGCGTACCTGACGACTCCACCACTATGGATTGATGTTGTACCTGGCGATTATTAACTGCTGCATAAATCTGGTGGCTACCACTTTCTCTTCCCATCGATGCCTTTCCTTCTCTATGCACAAATCCTACTTGCAACTCTCGACAGTCGCACTGGTAATGGGATCCTCCACACCCCCAACATGTAACACAAGATGGAACCTACGCACTGCTCTGTGACAGTCTATGAAATGAGTTCCTTTCCCTGGAATCCCCGCCACTACTATTTTCTCCCTGAGATGGTTGTGGACCTGTGTGACATCCCAAAAAAAAAAAAAAAATTTAGAAATTTAATTTTGCTGGAAATTCATTTCCGTTTTTAGTAAATTCAAATTTGGAATTTTTTTTCCATTTATGGCAATTCTGAATTTTGAATTTGATATTGTAATTAATTATTATGACTATTGGGCAAAGATCTGATTTGACTCAACTAACTATTTGACTATGACACTTGTATAAAAACTGAATATTTTATATTGATTGCAGGAGGAAAAATGGAACAACCATGTTGAAAATTAGTTGACCATGACTCCATGAGTGGAGAACATGTTGGAACTACCTCTAGGTGGGTTGTTACAAGTGGCAAATAAGTGATTTGGCCATTGACAGCCCTTGAAAATCAGGGATTTAGAAAGCTGCGAAATTTAAGGGAGGGAAAAGACCTAGGCAAATTGATAAATATAATATGTGAGGAGGCAAGACGCTGCCAAGTATGTTGGGAAGTAGAGACTACTGGTTTCCTTGCTATTATGAACACTAATGCTTGAGTGTGAGGCAAGGGAAACCTTCTAGAACTGAAATACATTACTGAGGAGGAGTTTGGTTTCAAGTTCTCTCTCATGGACTCATGGTCAGGCTAGGGGGTGAACCACACAAGTGATTTTGGCTGCTCGGTTCTATGGTTGGGAGGAATGTGGTTGTTCCCTTTGTCTTTCTGCACCGTAGCTCATATATGTAGTCTCTCCTTGCATGAATGAATAATTGTATAATTTTTGTAATATATTTGTTGTATCGAATTCGAATTATTTTCATATATGTTGAACGAATTAGTTACAGAAGTAGCGAAATCATTAACGCCTGTATGAATGGTTGTACATTGTTGTAATGTATGTTGTTGTATCGAATTCAAATTATTTACATATCTATATAACAGATTGGTTACAAAAGTAGCGAATTCATTAATGCCTATATGAATAATTGTATATTGGTTGAATGTATTTTGTTGTATCTAGATTGAATTATTTATAAATCTATAGAATGAATTAGCTATAGAAGTAGCGAAATCATAATCACCTGTAAGTATGTCCTATAACCGAGGTGAGAATAAAGTTGTTTGATTGTATGAATGGGTGGAATAAAACTTCCAACTGAACAGTTATAATAGATCTCTGAATAAGTCTTATCGACTAAATATGTATGAGAGTTAGGAATAAGTTGATTATCCTACTAAATCATTTCGAATAGATTCTGTGACTAAATTCTGGAGTAATTTCTTCTAAGATTGGATTGCTTTTCTTTCTTTCGGTTACAACAAAGACATCTCCATACATCGAAATTTTTGGCGCATGTCGTCCAAGTATGGATAGTTTGAAACTAGATTATATATGTATACGAGATAGATAATTTCTACATTTTACAAGTTCAGATTTATAAAGGAAATTAGAACACCATATCCCCTTAGTGAAGATAAGTTACTACAATTTAGGAATCACCCACGACAGACCTAAAATAAATATGTATCATGTATATATATGAAATGATATACACATACCCATTTCAATTCACAAAGTACGGTAACAAATATGGAATCTAGTACCTACAGAAGATAATACACACAAGTGGTCGTATTCACATAAGTAATCTCTGCTTTCGGAATATGATAAAGGAACTCATAAAGGTGAACAACCACCATTATAGAATAAGTATGCAGCTCAAGCATTTCAAAACAAAAAAACAAATGATACATTGTTGCATTAAGGACCGAATGCAATGAACCAGATAATATTAACAACCACATCATTTAATCCTAGGAGGGTTTCTTCCTTTCGGTAGAAAATTTTAGATAATTTTTATGTGACAGAGTCAAATTATATAGATAGACTTAGATCTTTCCAATGAACAATTACAGAGATTGAAATCATACATTTGGGTCACTGTATTGAAATTTGACACTTCAAATAACAATGGCTAGGCATGTCTTTTAACAAATAAAAAGGGAAACGAACTACATAGTAGACCAGTTCGAATATCAAGTTACCGAATTAACATTTTACAAAGACGGGTGAACGACCTTGAAAATTCCTGTGACAACTTTTTTTTCGTTTCACAAGTTAAATAAACTATTTCTATACAGAACCAGAAGTAGGGAATGAATTCCCTTAAGATTTTGCAGAACCTGGGGAATTAGCTGGAGTAAGAAAAGTGTTTCGGAACCCGAATACCTTTCGTTGGAGACTTGGACGAAATTCGAGGCCGATGCAGAATGAGAGCTACCTGCCAAGAAACAAAACCCTAAAATTTAGTCCTCACTCGAATAAAAAGTAACAAAAGGAAAATTTACAAAAGAGATAGGGTAAACGACAACAATAAATACTCATCTTTGGTACAGGAACCCAAAACCTCATTTACCACTTATATTCTGGATGACTATCTGAGTGAAGGGGAAGGGTTTAGTAAGCCTCTGATGGGTCCTCGCATGAACAAGGCCCGCCCACCATTAGTGCCAATAACAACCCCTTAAATGTTTTCTTTTTAGTAAAACATATCAACAGTAAAGATAACCTAACCTATATAAACATACTATGAGCGGAAATGAAATGACAAAGATTTTATTATAGGGAGGAACTGCAAAACTCATTCAAAACAAAATGTTGTAGCGAATCTTTAAAAAACAAACAGAGTCGTCCCACCTCGGTAAGGAGAACTATTCACTTACAGAAACTTCGGTAAATCTCCTAAGGTCTTCCAGTAAAATGACCGTAGGAAAATAGAGGAGAAAATAAGATCCTAGACACAGGAACGAGCATGGGAAAGAACGACTCCTACCAGTTCAAGACTCTTAACTTTTTCATTAATCAAATTGAGGGATTCTTTCGCTGGTGAATCACTCATGGGGAGTACTTACTTCATCGAAAATCAGCTATAGGAAGACAAGGAAAGACCTGAGAATTAAACAGTCGGTCCTAAACAAAAAGGTTATCGCAGAGAAGGATATAACCAAACTGAAGGTATTCGATGACGCTTATCACAAGACAACCTGGTTAACATTTCCAAAATATATCAACCTACTTAACCTATCAGGGTTGGGTTTAAGGAATCACTTACCATCGTTTCTTGGACATTCTGTCGGCTATAACCATGGCGTGTCTACCCTTACCACTAGGATTTCGCCCTGGTAAGACAGTGTGATATACAGATCCCTAGGGGAATTCGTTCGACCATGTTTTATAGTCTCATCCTTAAGGATATCAAAGAAACATCTGAAACCCTTCGTAGGAGGACAATATTCAGAAATGACAAACCATGAGCCTCCCTAAACCCTCGACGATGCCCTTTCGTCTTGGAAATAAATGTGGGAAGTACATAATACAGGTAGCCATGTGACAAGGACAAGGTTGGTATGGTATCTCGGTTATGAAGCCAAACGAGTTCAATAAAGATCACAGGATGGCCATTAATGAATATGTAGAGGTTTAACTATTGTGACAAAGAACCATCTCTTCCTCTTTAAAAGGGGGATGCAATTTGACACCTTGTCTTAATTCTGATGAAGTTTTCTTACCCATTCATTAACTGAATCAGAAGTGTTATCTGAGTTGGCATCATCCCACTGTTTTCATAAGATAATTAACTCACCATGAGAAACCATCGGTTCAAGGACCACAAGTTGATTGTGACTTGGTAGTCGCGATAACAGTCTAATGGGAAAGTTTATCCATAACCTTATCAACAGAAAATGAGTTAAGGCTTCCTAAGTATTAAGACCGACCCATAGATTTATTTCATAGACAAACGTTATGATTGAAACAAACTCTAATATAATGTATGCCTCAAACTTTTACAAGTCCTATGTACATAGGATAAAGAACAAGAATTAAGGGGATTTGTATTGGCTTGATACAATCTCCTACTCGTGGTCTAATTGAGATATGATGTCGAGACCTCTTATGGTATGTTTAGGACCTGAAATATTAATGAGAGTTTTATAATAGATTCTTATAACAAGTTCGTTTTCTCATAGTGTACTTTTGTGTGACCGAATTGACATGAGATTTGTATGACTAGTATCTTGCCTTCCACCGGGAAACTTAGGTAGGAAAAAATAACAAAAGTTTTTTTTATTTTTATTTTGTAAATTTGAGGTATGTTAAAACCTACTTGTGTCGTTGGTGATGAATGGGATGCTGCACTCACTGCCATTGAAATACTCGTGGAAGTTGTCCTTGCTGTGACTCTATTAACATAAGGAGGTGGCCTAGAGCTCCCTCCCTTGTATAAGGTCCTGGGGGCCTTGCCCACAAATCCAGGATGATGCGAAAAGGTCAATCTCGTACCTCCAGTTAGGTTCATGTATTCCTTTGCATAACATGCATTTTCAACTACTTTCGCTACTGAAGACAGTTTCCACATCCACACTATGGCCCTTATCTTAGGGTTTAACCCATAGATAAAGTGTTCTTCTTGTCATTAATCATTATCCATGTATCAAACATATTTTACCAATTCCATAAACCTGATCTCGTACTCTTCCACTGTCATGTTTCCTTGTACTGGAGCATGAAATTCTCCCACCTGTTGTTCCTCATAGTAAGTTGGTAGATATTTCCTTCAGAACCTTTCCTCAAAAATTTTGCAAGAGACGGTGTCTCGGGTAAGGTGCAATTGCCTCTCCAAGTTACCCCACCAGTTCAAGGCACTCTTCCTTAACTGAAAGATTGTTATGTTCACTGTTTATGTGGAATCATAGTCTATTAAAGTGAAACATATTGTCATTCCTTCCAACCAGGCCTCTTCACGTTCACTGGTGCGACCCCCGACAAACTCTTGAAGTTTGATCTTCTGCAATGCTCTAGTGATGTCCTCAAGTGGAGGCCCTCCTCCTAAATCCATCGACTCTTCAGGATTACCCATTCCAGATGGTCGGGGCTCCACTTTGATCCCTTTTGGTTGACTCCCCTTTAAAGTCTCATTTATGGCCTCCAAAGAGCGCAGAATAGGAGCTAATTTAGGCAATGGTGGTGGCGGAACTGGTGGTCCCTACGACGATGCCCCTATGCCTCGATTTCCTCAAGTCCTAACCATCCTGTATAATTGAATCTACATCAACCAAAAGTTTGTCAGCGAGAGCCTAAGGAAATTCACATTTGCGTAACTTAAACCTGAAAACATGGTTAGGCGTAAGTTTTTTTTTACTTGTCTATAAAGAGACATTACTCTCTTTAGGGGAAGTGGCTAGGTCAGGGTTAAATCATCTAAGCTCGATGTTTTCGCGTAAGAAAACTATTGACTCCCTCACCTGGTAGCTACGCTAGCACTGTACCACACTCAACAGTTCCTCTAACTTACCTTCCTAGTGCGCATGAAGCCCCCTCCCGCTTATCCTGGTCTAAGTCCTTAAAATTTTCGTTTAAAACTAATTGATGTGATTTTCAACCTAATATTGATTAATTATTAAGAACTAAAAATCTAAACTAAACTTTAACCTAAGTTTCAATCGTCTTAATCAACACATTCAATTTAATCCCAAAAATTAATATTATTATTAGTGATTAATTCATTATGTACATAATTAATCACTAATTTAATTAATCATTTCAATTGATTAACCATTTTTAATTAATCACATTAATTATACTTATAAAACATACTTAATCACTCTTGATTAATCATACTTACTTTAATTTTATTTTAAAACATAAATTTAAATATATAATTAAAGCTTAAACTAAATTTAAACTAAATAAGTTTTCTTATTTTATTAAATAATTAAAGCTTAAACTAAATTTAAACTAAACAAGTTTTCTTATTTTATTAAATAATTAAAATTTAAACTAATTTAAGCAATTAAAATAAAAATTTAATAAAAATTAAAAGAATAATTAAATAATATAAAAAATATAAATTACAATAATCAAAATATAATTAATAATAATAATAATAATAATAATAATAAATCAAAATAATAAGAAAAAAGTGTGGGCATGCATGAAGCCCACGTGGCCGCCCTCACTTCCTCCCGCTCTCCCTATATAAACCCTAAACTCTCATTTTCGCACTTGGTTTTCCTCTTGCGAGGCCCCTAGCTACACGGTCGACCGCCATGGCTGTTCCCTCTGCTCCTCCGTCGTGGTTCTCTCTTGGCACTTGGAATGGTATTGTGGCTTAGCACAGAGTGTTGGGTTTGTTGGCTTAGCTCACGACTTTCACGAGATTCGGCTACGTGTGGACTCTTTCCTCGACGCGTTCGACCAATAGGTCGTGCTTTCGAGTCCTATGAGCACAAAAACATGACGCGTTATGCACTATGGTGTCCCTCATGGATTCTTTCTCAGTTTTGGGCTTGGCACTTGACTTGGCATTATATGGTATGTGACCTAGTATATCTCTCGGGTGCTTCGCCTATGTGCTTTCCCTGTGGACTTAGAGATTGTCTCAATGCCCAATATTTTACTGAAACAATATAATCCCTGTAATAAAAAATGGGCCGAACACGTAGTGCGAGAAAACTTTCCCGCATGGTCTGACCTAGACTGGCCTTTGGTCTCAACCTTGGTGTTGGTTTTTTATTTGTGTATTGGTCGATGGCTTTGTGTTGTGTGATGGCTTAGGGCTTAGCTCGATAATTGGAGATTGGGCCTGTATGCATTGCAAATATAGAATGCCCCTTGTGGGCTCCTCCTTGTGCTTTGGTGCTTGGTCTCAGACTTGTTGTTGACGTTGTGTTCTGTTGGGTTCCTGGTATGGCCCTTGGGTGCTTGGCATGGATAAATAGAGGTTGGGCCTTCGAGCCCAATAATTGTTTTTTGTATTACTTTTTTTTTTTAGATTTTATTATTTTTATATAGTTTAAATACATATCTCTTATATATGGTTATTTATACCTTTGTTTAGAACTTCCTAGGAAGAAATTATATATATATATATATTGTTTTATTAGTTGTTTGTTTATTTGAAACAAGTGTTATAATTCAATTAACACATTCAATATGTATAGTATTATGCCATTTCCATTTTCAATGTGCATATTGTTTATATATATATATATATTGTGTGCTTGGCATGTAGGTTAGGTGGAGCTCGAGCTTGGCCAAGATTTGTATACATTTATGTACACACTCTTTTATTTTTCTATATACAGAGTATTTATGTGTGTAACCGTTTATGTTTACATAACCTCTTTCATGGATTTCATTGTACAGGTCAAAAAGTTTTAAAGTTTTAGAGGGTTTCAGGGATGTTTTTTTTAAAGGGTTTCAAGGGTTGTAGGTTTTCAAGGTTGTTTACAGGACACATCATATAGCTTTCAGTCAAGAGTCAAGAGGATGAGTGGGTAGGTAGGCCCTTGGCTCCAGATTTTAAACTAGAGATCTGATACCATGTGTAAGACCCTTTACTAAGGCTTCAAAGTTAAATGGTAAATTTATAATCCAAATTACTTTTCCTTTCTTGAATATGGCATCAAATTTCTATTTCTATTTGCATTACAACAAATCTAACTAATTTATGTTGAAGTTCTAGAAAATTAACCAGCTGAATATTAAATTCTCATTTTATACAGTCCAAAATAGTCACAAAACAGATTACACAACATATTACACATTTTCCATACATAAATTCATATCATAACTTTCATTCTGAACAAAATTAATACTGGAAAAAATACCTCTTGAAGAAGAAGTTTGTCCCTTTCTTTCCTGTTGTTGCAAACTGCTTGAAACTGCCTGAAAACTGAATCTTTTCCTCCCAACTAGCTAGGAATAGAGCCTCTCTGACTCCCTAGCTCCAGGAACCCTTGCGGTTTCCTGGCCCTCCGAGCCCAAAATCCTCAGCAACCCTGGTGCCCTCTGTGATAGACCTCGAACAAGCTCCTCAGCAAAACCACAACAAGATCCTCCATCAAACCACACAACCAGATCCTCCGAAACAGAGTCGATAATACAATACCCACAAAATAATGTTTCACCTCTTGCCTTATCCTCCCCTCCCATCATTCACCGACTTCTTCCTTCATTTAATTCTCAACTACCCTCCCTCAATTAGGTGTCAACCACCTTATCCCCTTTTCATTAATGGGTTGATCTTCCGATACAAAATAATAATTAATAATTTATTAAAATGGATTTTATTAAAGAGATATTAAATCATGAAATTAATTAATTAAACCAATAAATATTCAACAAATATTAAACCATGACAATAAATAAATTAATTAATTAAACTAATATACATTAAACAATTATTTAAATCATGACAATTGATTAATTACTTAGAATTGTTACAGTTTTGGCAACCATTGTGTTTTTGCAGAGGTCCATTGTGACGAGGGTCGTGATGAGTTTTCACCCATTAATCAACCTTATGTTTATGAACCCTTATTCTTTAATCAGAATTAGAAAATCATGGGTTTAGCGAGTAATTTATTTATGTATCAAAAAATCGGTAAAAGAAAAAAATACCACTAAAAACAGATATAAGAAACTGTTTAATTTTTTTTTGTCCCCATACAACCCCCT
Source organism: Picea glauca (assembly GCA_000966675.3). Classification (NCBI taxonomy): domain Eukaryota; kingdom Viridiplantae; phylum Streptophyta; class Pinopsida; order Pinales; family Pinaceae; genus Picea; species Picea glauca. The sequence continues at coordinate 1,264,452 of JZKD02S2001011.1, read as the reverse complement.
ACACCCCGACGCAGTGAGACTAGTCATGAAAAAAATATAACATATACTCAAAAATTATCAACATTGAAACAAGGAAAATTATCAACTAATATGACTTTAGCAACAAGATAATGTAAAAAATACGAAAATACTTATTATCTTCTTTGTTTGGTTCAAGAATATAATATTCACTACAATCTTTAGGTGGATAGGCGTCCCCCTATTGGAATCGATGGATTAATCAAACTTTTAATTACAAATTTTAATCTTATAGTCTATAGTTAAATATACTTCTTCATCTGGTCTCCAAATCAATGAATAAGATTTAATGTTTACAATATCCTCGCATTTAGAAATCCATCCTTTAAGCTATTTACTTTCTCACATTTACTTAATGATATTAAAAAATTTATGCTCTAACCATTGATTGCCATGTTTACGTGGTTAACATTTACTTAATGATATTAAAAAATTTATGCTCTAACCATTGATTGCCATGTTTACGTGGTTAACAAAAATTAATATGTATACAAAACTTCTTGGATAATTACCTCACGCCTCTCGCTCCTCTCATGCCACAGATCACCTATTGGGGCAAGGGTTTCATTTTGACTCATTTCCATGGATCACATATTCGGGCAAACATTTCGTTTTGTTTTTATGGTCTGAAGCGTGCTATGGTATTTGAATTAAAGAAGGTTGTTCGACATTTGGCCACCGTGTGAAGGGATCATGATATGATAGAAGACAGTTGTTCCTCAAGAATAATCACTCCTTCGAGAGGGACGCTCGATTAGAAGCACATGATGCATCAAAGCATGACATGCATATGAGCAGGAGGAACCCTAACAATTAGGTTTTGAAAGTAATGTTGGATCCATGGCCTCATGCAAGGGACCCAAACTGATTGTTCGACTTGGAATCAAGTGCATCTGGTGAAAAAGTGGCTTCAAACATTGAGACAGAACGAGTAGAGGCCAAACTCCACTCGGCAACAATGGGTAATGTCGAAGATGATTTAGAGGAATTTTTGGCTTTGTTGAATAGAATTCTATATACGAAAACTAAGCACACCAACTTGGATATTTGGTAGGTTATATTTAAGCCATCAACCACAGTGTTTTAAACATCTAATTGTGGTCTTGTAATCAAAATGTGTACAACTGCACCACTAATATGTACGCTGAGAAGGAATATTATATATGTATGATATCTAGACTGCAAGGTTCAACAATTAACGAGGGATTCATGTATTATGTTGGTTATAACTAGGACCTCAAACCTAACTAGCTTATGTAGTTTCAGTTTCATTGGAAGAAACCTAAATCTTTCTTAGAAAATGAGAGTTGGATATGAAATTTCTAAAACTGAATTTCCGAACTTCTGTCCAAAAATTTGAATTTTCAAACCATGTGGAGGCATAATAGGAATAACATCAAAATGTCAATGTATTTTTTAATTTACAAGACATGCATGCTTCTTATGGATTTACATGATAAGAAGATCTAGAGAATAACAATGTGTTTTGAGAATATTAATATAATCATTAATTATTTCCTCACTATATTGAAACAAAAATGAAAAGTTCAACCTATTCTTTGTCGGACACCACATTTTTATTTTTATTTTGCAGAAAGTACAACTACTTTAGACAAGATTTTATTATATTTAATTGATCTATTGTCTCCCGTGTGGAATCTTCTCTCGTCTCCACCCTACTATTCAATGGATTTCCGATTAGAAGAGTTATACAGGGAACCGGTTACTTTCCGATTAGAAGAGTTATACAAGGGACCGGTTACAATGGCCGCTGAGATGAATGAGCTTGAAGATATATTTCCTGATGAAACAAACACTAAGTCAAAAAAACCATGGACAGACCCATAAAAAAACCTCATCGATTAACTTTATGATTAATCTTTTTATAACAAATGTAAAGATTCAAGCAAGTTGGTTTTATTTAATTAGCACATACCGCATTGGTTTGCATAAACCACGTTGGTTTTAAAGTTTTTTTCATATATTTTTTGAGTTAATAAAGAAGATACGAAGGTCGTCACCCTAAAATGAATTCTAATATTAATACTTTCATTTTGAATAAAAGCTGAATTAAAATTAAATGGTGGATGTGGTGACTCCACGTTGGTTTTAAAAAAAAATTAATATATTTTCATGGAGTTAATAAAGGATATATGAAGGTCATCACTGCAAAATGATTTCTAATCTTAATCCTTTAATTTCGAAAAAAAACTGAATTGAAATTAATTACAAGTGTATCGTGTATGTGGTAAGTGCATTAAAATTTGTATTAAGACAAATTTTAGGGTTAGGGTTATAATATATTTTGATGAGTTGATAAAGAAGATAGGAAGATAGTTGTCTTTTAAGGAAAATTATTTCTCATATTAATTCTTTAATTTGGAATAAAAAATGAATTAAAATTAATTGCAAAAGTGTACACACCTCACTAATATATATATTTTTTAATATTCACAGCACCCTCATTTCCACTCACGATTGGGGTTATTAATAATACACTATTATAATCAAAAGTGATTCATATTATAGTATATTATTAATATTAGAAGTTAATATGATATTAATCAATTCTAATATTAATGGTTATTAATAATATTATTAATAGTTATTAACAATGGTCTTAATTTATTATCAATATATAAAAGTAATAGTTATTATTAATATACATAAATTAACTATATTATATAAGACACTTTACTGGTATATATGTATATTATGAATACATATATTTTATACAATAATTAATAATTAACCATGTCAAGAATAATATATCAATAATATATTTTTAAGGTTATTAGAGTTAGTGTTAGAGTCAAATTATGTTTAGGTTTATTTCTATTTAGTTATAGTTTATTAGGGTTTGTTTTATATAATTTTATTATATTTATAGTTGGGGTTAGTTGTTTTACTATTTATTTTATATAATTTAATCTTAAGGATTCCAAATTTCTATAGGGTCAAAATTATTTATATAAAAATAATTTTTAACTATATATTTTATACTCAAAATATAATAGGAATGGTTATAAATGGCCATAAGACACTTTTATTTATTTTTATGTTTTCAAAATATGGTTTAACACTTCTATAGAATTTATTATTTTCATTATATTTGGTTTTAATGAAAGTTATATATATATATATATATATATATATATATATATATATATATATATATATATATATATATATATATATATATA
>JZKD02S2001011.1:1243503-1261181 GCA_000966675.3 Picea glauca | reverse complement strand
ATAAAATCAACAAAAAATATATAAAAATTATATATGGATGTATAATGGTCATAGTTTGTATATCATGGTGAAATGTATACACTTTATGGTCAATGTCGTGCAGTTAAATATCTATATAACAATAATAAATGATCATAAAATTTCAAGTATAATTCATCATCTACAAAGTTCAATTTGTAACATCCCGCTCTGGCGCACTGAGTGAACTTATTCTTTGAGGACACTTGCTCGCAAGTAATCTAGATTATTATGCTATTAAAACATTTGATTTTGATTATGAGGGGTTATGGGTTGATGTCATGTTGTTTTGTTGCAATGACATAGACATGTGCTATTGACTCGATTTTACTTAGTATGTAGGATTTCGGATCTCGAGGATGTAGAGGCATCAATGGAACCCCTTGAGCTTTGGATCAAGTCGAGCTGTGAACTAATGGGGTTTGATTGTTTTATATGTGATATTAGTGCATACGATTAGATGATATGATATGGATATATTTTTGACATGATTTGTTGATGATGCAGGCTGATGATAGCTTGTCTACCTGACTCACATGTGGAGTAGATGGGTCACGCACAACTACTAGAGATGTTGAGGGAGAGGTGTGGACAACAACCCTTCCATAGCCTACTAGCACTCTCTCCATGGATCGAACTGTAGGTTAATGTTTACCTAGTTCAAGAGGACCCATGATATCGTGAGGGAAGACTGTGACCGTCTCTCACGATGATTCTAAGGGGTGTACAATAAGGCAGGGGTCTTATTCCTTAGTGGCCCTTAGTCTCCCACAAGATCACCTCCCAGAGTATTGACTCTGGGGGTTTTTTATGTCTACTAAGTTAGTCATGAGGCGAGTGGCACCCTTGGAGCACGTGGTGTGTCCTGAAGGGCACGTCACACAAGAAAAATGGAAAGAGGTGAGTGGCACCCTTGGAGCACGTAGTGCATCCTGAAGGGCACATCACGCAACAGAACAAATGAGGTGAGTGGCATCCTTAGAGCACCTAGTGCGTCCTGAATGGAACATCACATTTTTAATGATAATTGAATGAACCTAGATGGCCTTAGGATGAATAATGTGATAAGAAATTTTTAAAACAATTTCCCTAATAAAATATCGCCCAACACGAAAATTTAAGGTCTAGGTCTAAATTATGCTAGTGGTAAAATTTTATCTATTTTAATATATATATATATATATAATAAAAACAAAAAACAAAATAAATAATAAATATAATCTTCGCTAAATCTTGTAACAAGAAGGGAGTAAGAAATTTAATTGATGCATGAAAATCTATTGGAATAAAATTTAAAAATAGAATTAATTGTTTTATTATTTTATGATAATTTAAAATATATTAATTAAAAAGAGAAAAGGGAAAAAGTTAATTTATACACATGGCAATTTGAGTTGTAAATGAAAAGGGGAAAGAGGGAAATCTAAAATATTTAGGAAGCTAGGAAAAGAGGGAAACATAAAACGAAAAGGGAAACGCAAGGGGAAAAGAAGAAAGTCAAACTTAGTAGGGTATCTAGCATTTAAGAGCTTTCTAATTTAAACTAAACTAGCAATTTAATAATGGGGAAAGTCATTAAAACCGGTAACGGAATTTGGGGACACCTAGGAGTGATTCTAGGAGTGACTTTAGGTGAGTGAGGGAAATAGGGGTAGTTAATTAAGTAAATAAATAAATTTATGGAGGAATGAAGGGGATGGGTGTCACTTGTATGGGGAGGATTTTTAGGATTTAATTTATTAAACATTAATTTAAATGGGATTTTGGAAAGGTAAAGGAGTTGGAAACTCTATATAATGGAGGGAGGAGAAGGAGGAAGGACCTATTCTATTTTGTGTAATGTTACACTACAAAAATATATACTTCAGTGACTTAGCTTGTGGGAGTTGGGATACCCAGCTCGGTGAGGAGTGGTAGCTCAACCTTGCGAGGCGAGATGGGAGATAGTTGAATCTATGGATAGTGTTTGTGGCCCCTTTATGGTTCAGGAGGCTAAGGGGGAATAAGAGTACCCCTAACGTTGGCTAGGAGGTTCCGATGAAGTCTTATCGGTCGGCAAGTAGGAGTTGCACAGAGCGCATAGACATCAACTTAGAGCAAGTGTTTGGGAAACGATACACTTTCTTTATTTTTGCATGGTAGATTGTTAGTATGATTTATGCTTTTGGATCTGCATGTTTAATTGGGTAAGGAAATTGATTGTTTTAGCATTCTAGTTGATGACTGAAATTTTCCCATAGTCGTTAGCTCAATGTTGGTTTTCCCGTGGTCTTTGATCCAGGCATGTCTTGATCGTCCTGTGGTTTTTTATTATGATTGATTATGGTTTATTTTGACTTTGTCCCTAACTCATCATTTCGTTCCTGAGTAGTCGGCTAGGAGCCTGATCTATGGTCATCGCTTCGACGTTAATAGACCTATGGATCTCAATGCCCTGCTTTTTTGTGTGTGGATGATGGGTGAAGGATGTCCCTGTCAGCCTTCCACCTCTAATGTTTGTCCTTGGTTGACGGTTCACGTTGCGCCCTGATCCATTTATTTAACCCTGCAAATGTTATTGTTGGTGAAGTTTTTCCTTAAACTTGACATGCTTATATCTCGTAATTATCGTTTTTTAACGTTGTTTTTATATCTTGATGGATTAATTTTGACCCTGCATTTTTATTCTTAGACAATTTATAACTCTCCATTTGTATTGAAGGATAAATTTTAACCCTGTGTTTTTATTCTTGGATAAATTATAATATGTGTTGTATTGGTATCCTAGAAATGCAAAAATGATTTCATTCCCTTGCCTAAGTTGTATAAAAGGCATCCTGGAAATGAGAAACATTTTGCTATTCCTGTCTACAATTTATTTTCCTTGGGTTGTGATTTAATTTTTACATGCTTTTAGTTCTTTGAAAAATATTTAGTTATGATCCCTGTCAGCGCCTTTGGTTGGGTATCAGAGGTGATTGAAAACATTTATCACTATCTGTGTTTCTTGTTGTTACCGTGAATTTAATTTCCATGATTTTAATACTCACCGGTTTTTCCATGATATGATTGTCACGGACTTTTATTTCTGTACGGTTACCACAGTTATATAATCACAACTTTATTACATAAGTTTTTATTACCAGACTTGACCGCCCACGAAATTGCTCCAAACTGTTTGTTGAGTGGCTATTAACGCTCTTGATTTTTTGCTACCAACCGTTTGTTGAGTGGCTGTTAACGCCCACGATTTTTTTTCTTGAAAACATTGACTGAGTGGTTGTTGAAATCACCCACGAATTTAACCATTTAAATCATAAATTTACTTGTTGGAATGACCACGGTTTTGATAATTAAAAATTGACTCTGTTACTGTAGAAATCACCCACAAATTTAGCCATTTAAATCATAAATTTACTTGAGGGAATGACCATGGTTTTGATAATTAGAAATTGATTGTGTTGTTGTAGAAATCACCCACGAATTTATCCATTTAAATCAAAAATTTACTTGCTCTGAATTGACCACTTTTTCCTTTAAAAACTTGTTTGTGTTTTCCTGTTGAAGGCCCACGAATTTTCCATTCAAAGCATGGTTGAGGTTGCTATAAATACCCATTGTTTTGCCCAATAAAGATTGACTATAATTGTAGTAGCTCCCATGAATTTTTCTATTAAAACTGATGATCGTGTTTCCGCCTTAATTGACCACGAAATTGCCATGATTTAGATGACTACTTTTCTTGTTATCCACCCTGAATTCACCACCAATTGTGGGATGGGATTCTGTTTGAGAGGCCTTGAGCTTGCCTCAATTTTTGACTGCCCCTTTAACCTGGAAATGACAATAATGGCTACAACGATGTCTTGGGTCCATTAATTGCCTTGATTTTTGCTAGTGAATTAAACGGTTAACAGTGGGGTAAATGCCTTGTTATTGCTAGATTCAATGTTATGTATTTGTCATATTAAATGCCAGAACAATTGCTTCTGCAAGGTTAATGGTCGGTTGTTTCCTTTTTTTGTTAATTTCCATGTTAATTGCAATACTAAATGTTATATTACTTGCCTTATTAATAGCCAAAACAATTGCTACAACAATGTTAATGGTCAGCAGATTCATTCTTATTGATTAAATGCCACAACGAGTTAAATGGTTCACATTTAGTTAAATCGCCTTGTTATTGCGCTATTAATTGTTATGTTATCAGTCATGTGAATTTCCTTGTTACTGATATATCAATTGCATGTTAAATAACACGTTAAATGCCTTGTTATTTCTATATTACTTGTTAGGACAATAGTCATGTAAACTATATTGTTTTTTTTTTTTTTTTGTAAGTTAGAAGTATTATATATAAATGGCCTTCCAAGACCAAAAACGAGGTACAAAATACAGAGAATAGTCGTACTGTAGTTACTGGACTGGCCCAACAGAGGGGAAACCAGTCCAACCAGCATGGGAGTCACACATAGGTAGTGTAATAGTCTAAGGAAACAGTCTGAAACTGACTGGACAATAACTAAAAAGTAGAGAAACTATTGAAACTTGAAATGCCCCTATGGGCTTAGAAATTTGGCAAATAACCTAGCCACGTGGCATGGACAGCTTCGGACCAAGGTTCCTCCTCGATGTATGTCACTTGATCTGCCCACTGCCTTCCACCTTCCACGCTTCTCTCAGTCCTGGCGACAACACGTGAGGTATCCTACAGCTCGTTTCATGCTTTGTCCACATCCATGTCCATGTCCTCGTGCTTGGCTTGCTCCATCCCATTCCTTGTGGATCACAGCGTCTGGGCATTTCCTTCACTGGTCGCTACACAGGGTTCCTCTGCTGAAGCCGCACTTGTCGGGTCTAAGGGGAAAGCCTCTTGAAGGGAGGAAAGGAGCTGAAGAAGGACTGGAACATTTCCACCCATGGCTTGCAGACGAAATTGAAGGTCCTCAACCCCCTGAAGGAGTTCAAAGACCAAACCGAAGAGAATAGCGAGGATTTCTCTTAGTTGCATGTCGAATAAAGAGTCAGAGGACTGGTTCTTGTTGTTCCGAGGCCTGCAAGGAGGTGTCTCTCCCATAGTCTTCCCAGAAGAGTCAAGAACTGGTGCAAGGGGAGGCACGACCAAAGGGGGGACAGGAAGGTGACGTGAAGAGGAACACGGAAGCCTGGGGATGATATCGAGGTTGTCTAACTGTGAAACGGGTGGAGCGGGGGAGGCAGGAAGCATTGGCTCGGGCTGGAGGGATGGAGAGGAGCAAGTGGAAGGCGAAGCAGGGGGCGAGATAGAGGGTCGATGAGCTTTCCATGGAGAGCCTTTGCACGGCCTCCCCCATGGGCATGTCACGAGGTCTGTCGTGTAGCAGCTGAAGGAAACTAGGTGCACTAGGCAGAGGTAGAGTGCCTGGAGTCGAACAAGGGCTGCAATTGGTATGAAGTTCTAGGTTATATCAGGCCATGGAAACAGAGGGGGATGCCAGTTGGAGCACGAGCGGAGATAGGAGGCATACACAGTCATCCAGGCCATGAAATGAATCGTGAAGGGAGAGGGAATATGCATAATTAGTAGTTGTGTCATAGTAAAGGTGAATTAATGTAGGATCAGGGTGGCGGGTGATGGCACGAGCTCGTCAGATGGCTCTGTGCCTCGTTGGCCGATCCTCTCCTCCATCTCATGCCAGGTGTTATGCACTAGCACCCCATCTGGGGGTGTGTCCATTGTTCTATATTTGTGGATACAATGCTAGAGAATAGAGTGATCAGGTTCTAGGGCTGCGTTGCAGAGGATTTTTGGTCCACTCCAGTTGGTCCCCATATTTTCTAGTTCATTCGCAACTTGATTCGCCTTCCTCCTTATATGAGCAGGTATGACAGCCTGATTTGGTTGCACTAAATCTGTGATAATTTGTAGCCCCTGTGAGAGTCTCCAACTAGGCGACATTCTGTCTGGGTTCACTCCATTTAAGATTTTACAGAGCAGACTGATGATGATTTGAGAGTCCCCCTCGACTATTAGCTTGGTGAAATTGTTTTCAATGGCTAATTGCAATCCCCTGATGAGTCCCCAGAGTTCTGTTGTGTTATTCGTGGAAGGACCAAGGGAGCCTACGCTTTATGAGTATGATGTGCCCATGATGGTTGTGGAAGACTACTCCATAGCCTGCAACACCTAGATTTCCTTTAGAGTCTCTGTCAAAATTGAGCTTAATGAAATCAACTCGGGGGGGAGACCAAAAAGAGGGACTGCTAAGGTGGGGGGAAAGAGAAGAGGGGGGGAGAGAATGATGAGAAGGAAGAGGCTTCCAATGTTGGAGGATTGGGAGTTCAGAGGGAGTGTTGCACAAGTCTTCATCGATCCACTGTTGAAGGTTGAGAGTTTCCAAGATATTGCAGCGACATTGATTCCAGTAGTGTTGCCAAGGAAGGGAGACATTTCTGAAAAGCCTTCTATTCCTTTCTTTCCAATTTTGCCAAAGGATGAAGCCTGGAAGTAATTGCCAAATATGATTGAGGAGGGGAGAAAGGAAAGCCTGGTCCCTCCAATCCGTAATGGTGTGGAGGATACTGTCTCTATGGTGTTCCGATGTGCACATGATAAGCGCCACTTGATCCCAAAGCTGAGCAGTGTAAGGGCAAGAGTTGAGGAAATGATTCATAGTTTCATTTTCCTCTTCACAAATCATGCAAATAGAGGGCCCAACAAAACCCCTTTTCGATAGGTTATCCCAAACTAGAATGCTTGAGTGGGAGACAAGCCAATGAAAAAGGGTGATTTTTGGCCAGTGTTTCAGATTCCAGATTTTGTGCCAAACTTTCCTTGTAGGGAGGGAGTCTACTTGAGTTTTGATCTGATAGGCTTCCTGCATACTGTAGGTGCCCCGTGGCCAGTACCCCTGATGTAGGAGCATTTCCAGCACAATCAAACGAGCCATCACATCAAGCGGAAGCCAGATGGATAAGCCAACACACATTTTGAAACACTTTGGGATTGTTGCGCCAAACATAAACGTGTGGATTTAATGAAGCGCACTTTGTATATTGTAGTGGACCTTGAGCAGATAGCTCTTGTCCTTAGGTAGATGAGGCATTTAAGATAATTAATGTAAAGTATATAGAATATTTAATTTCTAGATTTGATGGCTTTAGAGTTCGAGAGGGAAACCGGATATAGACACCCTCATTGTATCATTGTAGCATTAGCATTCAGAAGCAGGAGAGCAAGAGCAAGCAGAGAATTGTGTAGAGAACATCCATGTACGGATATTGAATTAATAGAAGAAAGATTTGATTCAATCTCATGGTTATGTGTCTATTCTTTGTGTGTTGATATCATGCTCATGAATGTTTGCTTCCTATCATGCATTTGTTTTTATATGTTGTGCATGTGGTTTCATTGTTGAATTGAAGTCTGAGTGTCATGCTGCTAAATTAAAGATTTTAAGTGACCTGAAACACTGAATTGTCAAACCAGGGTAAGTAAACTTAGAGCTGCTACATTGTATGTGCGGGTAAGATTGTACTTCCTATCTAAAGGCTATTCGTAAAAGAAAACACAAACCCACTCTTAAAAACTAAATCCCATTGACTATCCTGAAACTTATCATCTCCTATTTAATTCATCAACAGAAAGATTATTTCCTAGAATTCTTTTAATCTAAGTATCGAAAATCAATCTACATCTATCTACAGGAAAACAAAGAAATATCCTACTTACCCTACTGGTACCGGAAGATTCCTATAATTTAATTGCAACTTAACTATCTAAGAAAACAAAGTAGCCTAACTATCTAACAAAGAAAGTACATTCAAACTCTAAGTTATGGTCAGATTGAAAACTGGAACCGAAACAAACCTAGCTCATGCTCTAAACTCTACAGGAATCAACCATGCTTCAATACTCATCAACGTAGCAGATATTTAATAAGTTGGAAATGATACAGTTGAAGAATAATCAATCAATAATCTGAACAGTTAATTCCAAAACTCAATAAACTATCATGCATGCAATTACTACGATACTGAAGTAAACTTGAATTTAATGCAGAGAACAACAGCACCTTGAACCTGTTTGGTGGGCCCAACCAAAAGGTACAAATGCCGAAAGGAAGAACCATAACTAACTATATCATTCTATGCAACCACTGTGTATACTTCATACTCCATTTACTCCAAGAAAATAGCTCAAATCGTATGACAGTGAAATAACATAATGCAACCAGATTGTATTCAGAAGTGTGTTTCATAACATAACATAATCTAACGTTTCATAGGAGTGATCCTCTGGTTATATATAGATCCTCCTCCATAACAGTCTAAAGAAAAAAATACATTAATTCCAACGGATCCCAGATCCAAAAATAGCTTGAAATCAAGTTTAAAAACGATCTTCACATCTTCGTGACACGTAGTGTCACGAAGTGTGAATCTTAAAATGCTAAAAACTCAGTTCGATCATTGTGCCTTCAATCATCATATGATTGAGGACTCCATCTGTCATGTATTTGGAACTGTCTCCCACTCTAGCCATAACGTGCGAATCTTTAGCAGCTTCGTTGGTATCTCCACGGGGTATGAGCTGGTACCTGGTACTGGCAATCTTGTTTTAAAATAGAAATAGTACCTAACTCAAGCCACGTTAGTTTCGCTATTAATTTAAAGTATCAAAATACATAAAAATAACTTGAAATGTAAAGATACCTTGAGTAACCCCATTGAGTGGTAAAGAGATGTCAACTGTGTCAAAACAAAGCCAGAAGGGGTGGTACTGGGTATGGAAATGGAGGTCTTTGTGATATAATATAGGCAAAAACATGATCAAAACTGGAGACGAACATGCCCCCACACTGATGTCTTTGCCTTTCCTCAGGCAACAAAAATAGTGAAAGACTGGTAGCAATTAGAGTGTTGCAATAGCTGCAACCAACATTTGTAACCTCCCCTGCTTTTTCATATTTCTGATTTCTTTCTTGAGGACTTGGTTGATGATGATATGCTTCCTAGTAGTCTTCTGTAGTTTCCTGTTCCTTTGTAAAATACCCTTATTCCTTCATTTTAATCTTTCGATTTTAGACAAGAGATTAGTCACCCTAACTTTCATGAGTTCATTCTCTGTTTTTATATGTCGATCCAATACAGTGTACTCATGTAGTTTCTCTTTCAACCTGTTATTCCTACTTTCTAGTCTTGCTACCATTGGTTTCAAGGATCGACTGGAGGATATTTCACAATAGGTTTCAAATGTTTGATCATGTCTTGGTTGTGGTTGAGGACTAGATGCATGAGTGAACTCGCCTGGGCTTTGAGCAGAGGTGTTAACTCTATCGAAATGATGATTTGGACTGAGTTCAGGAGTGAACTCATCTGTACTTGGATGATCTGGACTGAGTTCATAGGTGTCAACTGGATCGGGATTGTCAAGTGGACTAGGTTCAGGAGTGAATTCTCTTTGTATCCGAGCAGGGGTACCCGTTGGTACTTGAATTGGCTCATTCTGCTTAATTCCTTTGGGCGCAGTAGCCTGCCGATCCACTTTTTGAGTTTTTTGAATTAATTGGGACAGATTCCAAGTCATTTCCGAGGGCTCTGGAGCCTCTTCAAGATCATCCACACTTTCTAACCTCTCCTATGGTGTGTAACTGGGCACAGAGTTATCCATACCAGACAGTGTGTTCTTACATTTTCTTTTTAGATTCCTCCTGGGTTTGTCAGTCAACTCTGCCAGTTCCTCCACGTCAATTATGTTCTCAGCAGCTAGGGAAGAACACATAATTTCAGCATGTGCCTCTATAGGAGTAGTATTCTTCACATTTTCATTATTGGTTTCCACTCTCTCAGACCCATGAGCATCAAATGAATGTTCTGGATCAGGGTCTCCAGCATTGGCTTCAATGGTGCTTTCGATTTTTCTCTTAGGGTCGACTTTAGTCGGGGTTGTAACCGTCTTTTTCCTAGAGTTCAACTTCTTCTGTTGGGGAGCAGGCTTAACACTCCTTTCTTTAGACTTGGCAGAGGCTAGGGTTTTTACAGTGAAAAAATCCCAAGTTTCTTTCTTTTTGGATAGTGCAGACTTAATCAAGATCTTAACAAGACCAAAATGAAATAGAATTCCACGAAAATCTTTGGCCTTTCATACCTGTTCGGCCATATTTTTGAAACTTTTCAACAGAAAGAAGGGTATGTTCAGATGATTACCTTTAAAGTGTAACAGGAGTCGGGCATGGAAGGGAAATATGATGGTGTATCATCCCTCACACGTTATGTAATGCTGGAGGATGGCTAACAATTGAGCCCACTGTGGTTCCAACCATGACTGCAATGTTCCCTCGGACCATTGTGTTTCCCAGTACTGTGGTTTCAAAAGCTGAGTGCAGAGCTGTTTGTCAACAGGATGACCCTTTGTCCATATATATCTAGTGCCGGGAAATTGAATTGCCTCTGAAATGAACTTCTCCGTGACTTTGAACTCAAGCTTGCCCACTTTAGCAAACCCTCTCTCAAAATGCAGAGCAAACTGGAGCGTGATTGCATCGTTATATCCATCGAATTTCTTCAGAAATGGCTCCCAAACTGCTTGCTTAAAAATATCTCTGGTTGCCTCATACTCCGGAAGGGCCTCTAGGTCTGCATATGTCTCCGGTTCATGGATATTTTCCACCAGGGTTACACTTGATATCGCAGGGGAGGTATATGGGTGAGCAGCGAAATTTGGATGAGGGCGACAGAGGGAGAGAATGTGATGGAGGATGTAGTCGGGAGAAAAATCATATGAGAATATTTGAATTATCGTGGGGATCGATGGCGTGTGGAAAAATGATGATAGCCATGCGTAAGTGCAGAGTATGATCATATATGAGTCATGTCGAACTCTGCTCTGGGAATGTGGTGCATTTTTATGATATGAAATTTCATGGTGGGTTAGTTCATTAGGTACAGGTCATGGAAATGATGAAACATTATGGATTAATCAAGGAATCCTTAGTTCAAACTATTAGTATGCAAATTAATACAGTAAATCAACATGAACTAAGCATACCTAAGTTAAATTACCTATCCCCATTGTTATGCAAGTCTTGCTGTAGAATTTTTCTTTTGAAATCAAGTCTGGATTTGAAGGGCATGGAAATTGTAATTTCTATGGTATTTCTGATGAACCTGTAGCTGATGAACTCTGTGCTGGTACTGACTGGTACTGATGGAACACTCAGGAATCTACAGAGAAATTTTACCCAATATATCTTGTTGAGAAAAACTTCATGTTTATAGTAGCAAACTATTTGATGAAGATTCCTAAACCTGGCTTTTATTCTGTCCTGAAAAAGATCAACTGAAATCGTGTCTTCAACATCTTCAAAGCTCTACCCATGGTACAATTCTGGTTTGTGTGAATGGATGTTCCGGAGTCGAACACAAACGGAAATCATCGGATTACCGACCATTAATGAATGTTGTTAACCGATGCGAGATGACCCACGAGTGATGTCAATGGGCCTCAAGGAACCTACAACACATCCTAGCAAGTACAAATAAAGGTGTCGGTGTCGAGTCACCTGTAGGATCTATCAACCAAGAGACATTGGTGTATTCCCAGGGTTGTGAGCAAGTAAATCTGCCATTGAGGCATGCAGAGTCCAGGGTGCTAAACAATCTTTAATCTCTACTCCAGATAAGGTGTTGATGTCGATGGAGTGACATTTGTTGGAAGGTGGACCTTAATGTATTCCACATAATCCAACACGAGTGCAATAGAAATCTTCCAGACATAAAAATTTTTGAACAGTAATCACTTACTTGTGGATTTTATGAGCCCAAGTTAGTACATGCTCATTGCTTCCTCATGTTTGGAGAGTATGAGGAAATGCTAAAAGAAGACTCTAAGGGGGTTTCTTTCCCATAATAATTCATCAGTATTGGTAAAGAATAATCCTTCTTGACAAATGCCCCTTTGATACTTTAATGAGTAGTCAAAGGGAGCAAACAAGCTCAAATTATTTGTTTCAAAACAAGTCAGTTATAGTGATAAGAAAATTTTCATGAAATAAAACAGTCTTACCTTCTTACCTGTTGCGAGAGAGTTATAAAGTTCAGTTCTGTACTTGCTCTGAAAAAAAACCCTGTAAAAATGAAAGAAAAACATCAACATATCCAAAAGAAAGAAGAAAATAAATGTTTTTTTTTTTTTATATATATTATTTTATTTTTTTATTTTCTACTGAAAATCTACTATTTACAGAATTTTAAAACAGTATGAATGATCAAAGATCAGTGGGAGAAGAAGACTCCTCTCCCACTATCTTTATTTCTATTTGCTTGGCCACTTCCTATAAGAAATCATCTTTTGACAAAGGTTTGTTGTACACTTTCAATCGATGCCCATTCACTATAAAGGAGTTCTGAGAATCATCTATGGTTTTAATCCTGACAGAACCATTATCAAAAATAGTTTCTACTTCATAAGCTCCCAACTATCTCGTTGTAAGTTTCCCTTTGAAAGTTTTGTATATGGAATCGAAAAGTAGTGCCCAATCCCCTGGTTGAAAATTCTTTTTCTTGATGTATTTGCCATGCCACTTGCTGCGTTGACTTTGCACAAGGATGGTCCTTTGAAGAGCATCCTGCCTCAGTTCTCCTAATTCATTAAGTTGCATGACTCTCTATTTCTGTGCTTCACTCAAATCCAACCCCAACTCTGCTGCTAGGCGGAATGTAAGGATCTGAAATTCTATGGGAAGGAGAATCTGCTTACCAAATACCAATTCGTAAGGAGATTCCACTTGCCCATTGGCTTGTGGATGGTATGGAGAGGACTTACAGTGTTTGATCCCATATTAGTCTGTGAGTTCTTTCATCAATTTGGAAAATTGAGCACCTTGGTCGGTGACAATCTCTCATGGAACACTGAAGCGGGTAAATATCTCTTCATACATAAACTCAATCACTGATTTCTCAGTTGCTTGATATAAGGCTTTTGCCTCTACCCACTTGGTCACAAAATCTGCGCACACCAAGATATACTTCTTCTTTCTTGACATGGGAGCAATTGGTCCTACAAAATCCAGTGCCCATTTATCGAATGGTTCAATTACAACTTGTCGTCATAAGGGCATCTTGTCTGCTACAGTGGGCCTTCCCATCCTTTGACAACTATCACAGCTTCTCACATATTTTGTTGCATCCTTGAACAGTGTCGGCCAATAGTATCATGATTGCAAAACTTTGTATGTTGTTCTCTTGTCAGAGAAATGTCCTCCACATGGCCCATCATGATACGCCTGAAAGATATCGGGAATTTCATATTCCCGGACACATCTCCTAATGATCATATCGGGACTTGTATAGAAGAGATCACTTCCCACCCAAGAATAGTAAGCACTTTGTTGGATAATTCTTTTCTTTTTTGGTGGTGATAAGTGAGCTGGTAACCTTCCTGTAGCTAAATAATTTGATGTATCTGCAAACCAAGGGGTCTTGGTAGCTACTGCAAACAAATGTTCATCAGAAAAGTTATCATTCACTGGGATATCAGTATTACCTTGGGAAATATGAGAAAGAAAATCTGCAACTACATTCTCTTTCCCTGGCCGATCAACTATGGTGATGTTAAATTCTTGAAGCAGTAAGAGCCATCAGGTGATTCTACCAGTAGTGACTGGTTTGTTCATCAAGAATCTTATTGTAGAGTGGTCAGTGTGAACAAAAAACTCATATCCAGTAATGTAGTGACGAAATTTGTTGATGGAATGAACTACTGCTAAAAATTCCTTCTTTGTTACTGTGTAGTTCAATTTAGGGGGGGTAAGGTTTTTGCTGGTAAAATAGATTGCATAATTCTGTTGGTTCTCCTTTTTCCCAAGCACTCTTCCTAAAGCAGTGTCTGAGGCATCAGTTGAGATGTGGAAAGGAAGGGACCAGTTTGGTCCTCTGAGAATAGGTGTCATAGACAGTTTTTCTTTTAAATCCTCAAAGGCACTCTGAAATTGATCATCCCAACAGAATTCTGTGTCTTTTGTCAATAGTTTAAACATGGGGCTGGTTATTTTTGTAAATTTTTCAATGAATCGATGATAATAACTAGCATGCCCCAAAAAGCTTCTCACATCTTTCTGGGTTTTTGGAGAGGGAAGATTAACTATAACCTCAATTTTGGTTGGGTCTACTTTGATTCCTTCAGCAGACAGATGGTGACCCAACACAATCCCTTCATTCAGTAACATTTTGCATTTCTCATGACTGAGGGATAGATTTTATTCTTGGCAGCGAATCAAGACTTTCTCTAGGTTACTTAGGGCTTCTTCAAAGGTGTTACCATAGACAGTAAAATCGTCCATGTAAACCTCCACACAGTCATGAATCAAGTCAGCAAGGACACCGAGGACAACTATCTGAAATGTCACAGGAGCGTTACATAATCCAAAAGGTAGCACTTCGTAGGCATAAGTGCCCCAAGGACATGTAAATGTTGTCTTGTCCTGGTCCTCAGGAGCAATCTAAATTTGGTTGTACCCACTATATCCATCAAGGAAAGAAAAATACATTTTTCCAGCCAAAGTATCCAAAACCTTATCTATGAAGGGTAAAGGAAAATAGTCTTTCAGGGTTTCCTTGTTCAGCTCCCTAAAATCTACACACATCCTCCATTTTCCTGTCACTTTCTTGGGTACCACAACAAGAGGTGAAACCCATTTGCTGTCAGAAACTGGGTAGATGAATCCAACATTTAACAATTTCTGTAATTCTTCTTTTACAAAGTCTTTTAGGATTGGATTCATGCGTCTGTGTGGCTGTCTCAGTGGGGTTATCCCTGGTTGGATATAGATGTGGTGAATGAAGGTGTCAGGGTGTACTCCCTTCATATCAGTGTATTCCCAAGCAAAATCCCCTGACTATTATTTCAATAGATTTGTCAATTGTTTCTGTTGACTGGGACTCAATTCAGAGTTGATGTATAGACATCTACCTGGACTAATTTCTACTAGAATGGTATATGGCCCTGAGTGTTCAGAAACAGTGAAAACCATGGATGGTGACAATGAGGAAAATAACTCACTTCGTTCCTGAAAATCCTCTCTGAAAATATGATCGTATTGAAGGTAGGTTTGTGGGAACTCAACATTTTCTGTTATAGAAAGAAATTGGTTTAAAATGTCATCCTCTGTAGGTTATTGCAGTGCATGGAACTCATCAACACTGAATACAGATTCCTCATCATCATTCTCAAAGTAGGGAAACTTCAACCAACATAATTCTTCTGTAACTGGTCGGGCAGGTGGAAACATAGTAAGTTTCTGTGAAGAAATGCCATTTGAGATAAACATATCCCCACCATGACATCCTATGAAAGCGTTGGCTGTGGCCAACCAAGGTCTCCCTAAAATGATTGGATGGCCTTTTGTGGGGTCCTTTCAATGAATAATCATGAATTCAATAGGATATTCCCACGAAGCTAAAGTCACAAGGATGTCATCAAGAACTCTAGCAGGTTTTATAGTGGTTATGTCAGCCAGTTCAAGAACTGTAGGAGTAGGGCGAAGGAATTGATTCAGTTGTAATAGTTCCACTGTGTCGCTGGTCATTATATTAATGGCTGCACCTAAATCAACTAAAGTATTACCAATAGACACATTGTTGATAGTCACCGAAACTATTGGGTTCCCTGGGTTGGCCTACTTTACAATTTTAGGTGTTTCAGAAATATAATTTGATGACTGTCCTACTAGATGTATTGTGGGTGGATCTTTCTGTTTTCGACCTGGTTTCTTAATGCATAGTTCTTTTATGTTTTTGGCATAGATGGGAACATGTTTGATTGCTTGTAATAATGGAATCTTAACACAGACATTTCTTAGTTTATTCATGATGTCGAACTCAGATTGTACAATTGGTTTTTCAATGAGCAACCTTTCAGGAAAAGGAGGCGTTTGGGGGACCTGAGTTTGTGTGTTATGCCGTGATTCAGATTATTTTTGTTTTGGAATGATAACATCTTGCAGGGGTATCTCATTTGATAAATTATTTGG
This sequence comes from Picea glauca, assembly GCA_000966675.3. NCBI lineage: Eukaryota > Viridiplantae > Streptophyta > Pinopsida > Pinales > Pinaceae > Picea > Picea glauca. The sequence goes on along the minus strand of JZKD02S2001011.1, from coordinate 1,245,174 downwards.
AGGCTCATCTTCATGTTCTTCGATAATTACCTTTGGTGTTGTTTTTGTTATGGGCTGAATTTTATTTAAAATTTTTCCAGATCTCAGCTGTACTTCTTGTATAGAAATAGGGTTTATGTTGTAAGCTGGATAATTCTAGAAATCAGCATTATGGAGTGGTAGAGGTGGTCTGTGGTTAGGATTTGAAATGGGTTGAGTGGGCAAAATGGTAGGATGCGGTGGATTCTGAGGCTGTTGAGGGGTTTGTTGAATGGGTGGTAATGGAGGTGGAGTAAAACCAGGCAATAACTGTTGCATGTTTGGAGGATACTGCGTGTATGGATTCTGGGGCATTGGTACTGCATGCTGCTATTGGTTACTTCCAAAGTTTGGATTCCTCCATCCCTGGTACCAAGGTTGAGCAGGGGAATTTTGTGAAGGCCAGTTTGGCCAGTTCCATGGATGTTGTTGTTGAGAGAAGGGTGGATAATAGCTGGAAGATTGTGGGGATGGTTCTTGATATGTATTTTCATTTGGATTTCTAGGCTGCCAAGGCCTCTTGGGTGCAGATGGAGTCCCTGGAGCTTCCCCTCCATTGAATATTGCTTGAAATCCAAGTAGGGATGGGCAATCTTCTGTTTTGTGATTTTCAGTACATATTGCACATACAGAAACATTGTCCAAAGGACATTCTCGTAAAGGATACATTTTTCTGCATTTTGGGCAAAATATACTTAGGACAGGGTTTTCCTCTTCCTGCTTTCTCTTGATCTTCAAAGTGTCTAATTGAGAGCCAATTGTTCCTAAAAGTTCTGTTTTGAAATTTTCCAAAAGGTTTCCCAATTCGACTCTAGTAACCCCACCAGATGTGGATGTTTTAGTATTTTTGTTAACTGGCTCTCTCACACTTTTTGTAGTTTTCCCTTTACTTCTTGAGTAAGTTCTACAAAGTTCACTAATTGCTTCAAAGTTTTTCTGATAAATGTCTCCTGAAGCCATTAAATTGAGAGTATCAATGTATTCTTCCAAAACTCCTTTTAAGAAAAGAGTCTTGATTGATTCATCCTGGAGATCGTTATATTTAGATTTTTTAAGGGTATAGGTAAATCTTTCTAGAAAATCCTCAAGGATTTCTTCATCTTGTTGTTGCATTTTGAAGATATCATTCTAAGAATCCTTGGTTCTGCAATAATCCTGGTACTTCTTTAAAAAAATTTCCTTCATATCTTCCCAAGATCTAATGTTGTATTCTCCTAAACTCATGAACCAACGTAATCCATAATCTTTTAGGGTGGCAGGAAATAATTTCAATTTATGTGCATCCTGGATATAGTTATAACTCCTACACAGGATGTCGAACTCAAAAAGAAAGACATCTGGGTCCTCACTATTTTTCCTATGGAAGGTTGGTAGTGCTGAAAGTGGAATATTTTTCATATTGACATTCTGGACTAAATCCAAAATAGGGAATCCAAAGGTGGTTTCTGGTGGTAACTCATTCTCTGCTTGTTCTTCACCTTCATTTTCAATATGAAGTTCCCCATGTAAGTCTCTCCCTCTTTCTCCCATGGTAAAAAGATTACCAAGGATTGTATAAACAATCCTATCTTTCTTTGGTGAGGGTGTGAAATCCCACCTTTCTGGATTCTTTTTGTCAGAAGTGTTATCTCCTATTGGTCCTTTTGAGGATCC
>JZKD02S2001011.1:1223047-1243453 GCA_000966675.3 Picea glauca | reverse complement strand
GAGCTTGTATTTTCTCTGGATCAACTGTGTCATCCAGGGCTGGATCACCAGGGTTTTGAGTTTGTTGTTGTATGGTGTTCCCTGGTTCTAGGTTTTGTTCTATGGTTTCCTCAGCTAGAATTTCAGTCTCAGTTTCTATCGCTTTTTGGGTGAGGGTTTCTTCTTTTTGTGGTTTTATATTTTTCCTATATCTACCTCTAGGATCTCTATTTCTCATGAAGTCATGCTAAATGAAAGAAAAAGAAACTAAGGTCGAGTTTCAGAGTACCTATGATAACTGATATGTCGGTTTCCACCCCTTTGTTTCCACAGCTCCTCTTACTATCAACCTACTAACATACCACACCAAAATAAGTGCACTCTAAAACTAATCAAGACAACTATCTAGCTTACCTTTTAAACATCTCCCCGGCAACAACGCCAAAAATGTCAGGCTACTAAATTAAAGATTTTAAGTGACCTGAAACACTAAATTGTCAAACGAGGGTAAGTAAACTTAGAGCTGCTACACTGTATATGTGGGTAAGATTCTACTTCCTATCTAAAGGCTATTCGTAAAAGAAAAAACAAACCCACTCTTAAAAACTGAATCCCATTGACTATCCTAAAACTTATCATCTCCTATTTAATTCATCAACAGAAAGATTATTTCCTAGAATTATTTTAATCTAAGTATCGAAAATCAATCTACATCTATCTATAGGAAAAAAAAGAAATATCCTACTTACCCTACTGGTACCGGAAGCTTCCTCTAATTTAATTGCAACTTAACTATCTAACAAAACAGAGTAGCCTAACTATCTAACAAAGAAAAGTACATTCAAACTCTAAGTTATGGTCAGATTGAAAACTGGAACCAAAACAAACCTATCTCATGCTATAAACTCTACAGGAATCAACCATGCTTCAATACTCATCAACGTAGTAGATATTTAATAAGCTGGAAACGATACAGTTGAAGAATAGTCAATCAATAATCTAAACAGTTAATTCCAAAACTCAATAAACTATCATGCATGCAATTACTATGATACCGAAGTAAACTTGAATTTAATGTAGAGAATAGCAGTGCCTTGAACCTGTTTGGCAGGCCCAAACAAAAGGTAAAAACGCCGAAAGGAAGAACCAGAACTAACTATATCATTCTATGCAACCACTGTGTATACTTCATACTCCATTTACTCCAAGAAAATAGCTCAAATTGTATGACAGTGAAATAACATAACGCAACCAGATTGTATTCAGAAGTGTGTTTCATAACATAAAATAATCTAACGTTTTGTAGGAGTGATCCTATGGTTATATATAGATCCTCCTCCATAACAGTATAAAGCAAAAAATACATTAATTCCAATGGATCCCAGATCTAAAAATAGCTTGAAATTAAGTTTAAAAATGGTCTTCACATCTTCGTGACACGTAGTGTCACGTAGTGTCACGAAGTGTGAATCGTAAAATGATAACAAATCAGTTCTATCATTGTGACTTCAATCATCATATGAGTGAGGACTCCATCTTTCATGTATTTGGCACTGTCTCCCACTCTGGCCATAACGCGCGAATCTTTAGCAACTTCGTTGGTATCTCCACGGGGTACGAGCTGGTACCTGGTACTGGCAATCCTGTTTTAAAATATAAATAGTACCTAACTCAAGCCACATTAGTTTCTCTATTAATTTAAAGTATCAAAATACATAAAAATAACTTGAAACATAAAGATACCTTGAGTAACCCCATTGAGTGGTAAAGAGATGTCAACTGTGTCAAAACAATGCCAGAAGGGGTGGTACTGGGTATGGAAATGGAGGTCTTTGTGATATAATATAGGCAAAAACATGATCAAAACTGGAGACCAACATTGAGAGGAAGAGTGTATGAGTTTCAATTGTTTCACTAAGTGGGCCGGAGGATTCCTGCAAGGAGTGCAGTCGAAGTGTCTGCAAGGAGTGCATTGACGGAAGGGTTCACTTAGAGGAAGCTTTTGTTCTCATCTCTTCGAAGGTGAAAGTTAAGCACAATGTCATGCAAGGAGTGCATAGGACAAGATAAGTCTCAAAGTTGCAATTTTGAGCAAACTATCGAAGGACTGTTGTTGCAGAAGTGCGCAGGGTCAAAAGACTTCAACACTTAGACGAGGTTGAAGACTTGCCGCAAGGAGTGCGTGCAAAAGTTCCTTCTAAGCATTTGAGAATCGTAAGGAAGCTCGGGACGAGTAGGAATTTGAATTCGTCGAAGGATTTCACAAAGAGGTTGTGCATCGAAGCGTTCGAGTAGGTGCTGAAATTTTGCGTGTAGGGTGACGAGTTCCGTGGAGGAGCGTCTTGTCATTTCAGGTATTTCGTCGAGAAGAACAGACAGTCATAATTCTCCGAGGAAAAGTCACGAGCATCCGAGGGCCATTGGATCTTGCGGAGGTGATAGGAAGTTACTACGTAGCGTGGAGAATTTCTAAGCTTAGGAGGGGTAGAACGTTGATACAAGTCGGTCGGGGCCGTTGTATTGTTCGTGAGATCGCCCATCGGGATCTTGTGAGGAAAGCACCAAAGATTTGGTAACGGGAATTGCGAAATCGTGAGGCACAATATCCCGACAGTGACATAAGTCGCATGGGCCACTGAAGTGGGTGCAAGATAGGTGGAGGAGATCGGAGATCTCGCAAGCTCGGGACTCGCAAGTTAAAGGTCTATAGATTGGAAGGTTCAAGTTGCAAGGCGCGAGATAGCGAAAGCGCGACAGGAGAATATCGGAGTCTCATTACATCCGGACTCGGAAAGCGGAGAAATCAGTGTTGAAGGTCACAAGTAGCGAAGGAGCGAAGGTGTGAAGTCGCGAATGTGTGATAAGGTTGTATCGGCATTTTGGCGCTTCGGGCATCGGAAGGCGGAAATCTGAGCGCTTGGTGTCGTGAGTGACAAAGTCACGATAAGGCGAAGGCACGATAGAGAGGAAAACCGCGACAGGGAAAAGTCAGTGAGTTGACCAGCCATCGGGTCTCAGGGATTCGAGAGTCCCACAATCCAATGAGCACTCGCAAAATCGCGAGCGCTGATCCTCCGAAGGGAATAAGAGAGGGTCGCAACCGATAGAAACTGTGGGGTGCAGATTTCCCGAAAGGGAAATAGAAGAGTGGTTCAGCTCTTCGGGCTGAGGAAAGAGAAGGTCCTGGTCAGAGCAATCGTGCTCCAAGGAGTGCGGTTGCGTCAGAGTGGTATCATAGAAGATATCTTGTCTGTATATTTTAGGAAATAAGTGAAGAAGAGGAAAGCACTCTGATACACACAGAGTGGTTTTAGAGCGGGAAGTTATTTTCTTTCTGAAGAAGAGAAGAGGAAGTCACCATGCCGCCCAGGAGAGAAAGGAAATCACCTGGTCTGGAGGATAGGGATGTGTGAAGAAGAGGTAGGCCGGCAGGAAATCCAAAAATGGAAAGACAGATGAGAGATCTCAGAGAAAGGCTCGAGGAGATCGAGACAGCATAAAGATGCACAGGTGGTGTAGGGGATCTAAGTGATTCCGAGGATGAATTTGAGGCTCAACGTGAGGAGGAAGTTGCGGCTAAAGATGCATCAACTGAGCGGTTGATTAAAGCCATTGCCAGGATGGGGGTGAAGGCGAAGATGGACATTCCAGTCTATGAGGGGAATCTAGATGCAGAAGAGCTACTGGATTGGATTAGATCTCTTGACACCTACTTTGACTATGAAGATATCGAAGAGGATAAGAAGGTCCGACATGTTGTCACATGTTTGAAAGGACATGTAGCATTGTGGTGGGATGAGCTACAAGCTGACAGACACTGCAAAGGCAAGCAAAATATCAAGAGTTGGGATCAAATGATTGCGAAGATGAAAGCGAAATTCATCCCAAGGGACTATCAAATCACATTGTTCAGGAGGATGCATAACCTGAGACAGAAGATGATGACAGTGAAAGATTACACTGAGGAATTCTATCTACTGAACATCAGAGCAGGTCATCGGGAGAGTGATCATGAGAAGGTGGCTAGATATATGAATGGTATGAGATACGACATTAAGGATGAATAAAGCATGGTTACCATTAGGACAGTGGAGGATGCTTATCAGATGGCTCTGAAACCTGAAGAGAAGCTGAGCCGTAAGAAAGGTCAGTGAGGGCAAGGCAGAAGTCAACCCAGAGGCAAGGCAGTTGCCCAGGGGAAATATCAGAAGCCCAAGGAGGAATGGAAGAAAACTCAGGGTAAATTTGAGAGAGGTGGAACCTCACAGAGAGGGTCACATGTCGAACAGAGAGGATATTATACAGAGTAGAGAGGAGATTATGCTAATGTAAACACTTTTCCTCATACTAGAGGTCGAGGAAGAGGCCGAGGTGGATTCGTTACATGCTTCACATGTGGAAATAATGGGCACAGGTAATTTGAGTGTCCAGAAAAGAAGAAGGACAGTGGAGAAGCTCACATCACTGAGGCGCAGAGGTGTGATGATGAGACCAAAGGCGCAGAAGGTGGAATATCGCTTGCGATGTGAAAATTCCTTTTGACACCTGAAAAAGAGGTGCAGGAAAGTTCAACTCAAAGGACCAGATGGTTCAGGATAGCTTCCAAAACCAAGGATAGGAAATGCAAGGTTATCGTGGATAGTGGGAGCACAAACAATCTTGTTTCGACCGAGATGGTGGAAAAGTTGGAGCTGGAGACAACTGATCACCCGAGTCCATACAAAGTCTCATGGCTACATAAGGGACATCAGGTGAGTGTCACTAAACAATGCTTAGTTGACATCAAGATAGGAGGATATAATGATAAAATACTCTCTGATGTCATTCCCATGGATGTATTCCATTTATTGTTGGGTAGACCATGGAAATATGACTGAAATGTGGTTCATGATGGGAGGATGAACACATATACTTTAGAGAAGTATGGGAGGACACACAGGTTGCTTCTGATAAAAGATAAAGAAATGAAGCCGGAAGTAAGAAACACAATACTTCTCATGAGTGGGAAGGAACTTCTTACGGAGATGGAGAAGAAAGAAGATCCACAGTTCTTTGTTGTCAGAAAACCCAGGATTGTTCTGACTAGCACAAGAGTGGATGACTTAACAGATGAGATGCAGGAACTGTTGGAAGAGTTCCCTGACATCATAGTGGACGAACTACCTCATTCGTTGCCACCGATGAGGAGTGTGAGCCATCACATAGGCCTCATATGAGGAGCCAGTTTGTCGAACAAAGATGCATACAGGTTGATGCCATAGGAGAACGAGGAGGTCAAGAACCAGGTCCAGGATTTGTTGGACAAAGTGTTGGTCAGAGAAAGTTTGAGTCCGTGTGTCGTTCCAACAGTTCTTAGTTCGAAGAAAGATGGAGGTTGGAGAATGTGCATCGATTCAAGGTCGATCAACAAAATTACCATCAGGTACAGGTTTCCACTACCGAGAATGGATGATTTGATGGATTTCCTGAGTGGGGCAAATTATTTTTCAAAGATTGATCTGAAGAGCGGATATCACCAGATTCGCATGAGCGAAGGCGATGAGTGGAAGACAGCATTCAAGACAAACGAGGGTTTGTATGAATGGCTGGTCATGTTGTTTGGTTTGACAAACGTGCCAAGCACGTTCATGAGGTTGATGAATGAAGTACTGAGGGAGTTCATCCGAAAATTTGTCGTCATATATCTAGATGACATACTGATATTCAGCAAGACAAAGCCTGAACATTTGAAACATTTGGCCATTTTGATGAGAAAACTACAGCAGGAGAAGTTGTTGATCAATATGAAGAAGTCCTCATTTATGAAGACAGGGCTCATTTACTTAGGTTTTGTCATATCAGCGAATGAGTTGAAAATGGATCAGAGTAAGGTGGAATTGATTAAGAATTTCCCATCACCGAGAAATATTTTCGAGGTGAGGAGTTTCCATGGTTTAGCTAGTTTTTACCGAAAGTTCATCAGGAATTTCAGTGGAATTAGCACAACAATGATGGACACAGTGAAGAAGCGACATAAGTCTTTTCATTGGAAAGCAGAGGCTGAAAAGAGCTTCAATCTGTTGAAGTGGAAGATAACAGAACGACCAGTGTTGGTGTTACCGGATTTCCAGAAGACATTTCAGGTGAAATGTGATGCGAGTGGATATGCCATAGGAGCGGTCTTGAGTCAAGAAGACAGACCAGTCACATATTTCAATGAGAATATGGATGAAGCAAAGCTGAAATACTCCATGTGTGATAAAGAATTTTATGCTATCATAGAGGCGTCGAAGAAGTGGAGGCATTACTTGATTCCAAAAGAGTTTGTATTGTACAACGATAATCATGCATTGCAGTTTGTGAGTCAACAAGAGAAGTTGAATCAGAAACATGCAAAATGGGTAGAGTATATGCAGAATTTTACATTTGTGATCAAACACATTTTGGGTACTTCTAACAAAGTGTTTGATGCTTTGAGTAGGAAATGTTTGTTGTTGCAGGAATTTCCAGTCAAAAAATTGGGTTTTGAAAACCTAAGGGACATGTACCTAGGAGATACATATTTTGGAGAAGCGTATGAAGCAACTATGAATCCGGTTCTCAGAGATTGGAGCCCTTAGATAGATTATATGGTCCAGGAAGGATTGTTGTTCATAGGAAATCAACTGTGTATTCCAAATTGCTCCATGAGGGAGAGCTTGTTGAAGGAGAAACATAGTGGTGGATTGGCAGGACATTTTGGCCATGACAAAACATTCACGAAGATGAGAAAATCATATTTTTGGCTAGGCATGTGAGCTGATGTCAAAAGGCTTGTTGACAGGTGTCGAATTTGTCAGCATTCGAAGGGGAGAAAGAAGAATGCCGGTTTTTATCATCCATTGCCCATACCAGAGAGACCATGGGAGGCGATAAGCATGCATTTTGTATTGGGATTGTCGAGGACACAAAGAGGTGTTGATTCCATCTTTGTTGTGGTAGATATGTTTTCAAATATGGCACATTTTATCCCATGCCAAAAGACCAGTGATGCGACACACATTGCGAATTTGTTTTTCAACGAGGTCATTTGACTCCATGGATTACCTAGAAGCATAGTTTCAGACATAGACACAAAATTCATTGGACATTTCTGGAGGACACTATGGAAGAAGCTAGGAACTAACTTGGCATTTAGTTCAGCTTATCATCCTCAGACATATGGATAGACAGAATTTGTCAATAGGAGTCTGGGAGATTTATTAAGAAGCTTGGTAACATAACACCATAGCAGCTCGGATAACATATTATCACAGGCAGAGTTTGCATACAACAACTTAGTGAACAGAAGCACAGGAAGAAGTCCATTTGATATTGTGTAAGGGACACAACCGAGAGGAGTTTCTAAACTCAGGGAGTTAGAATAGACTGCTACTAGCAGTGCTAGTGCAGAAGAGTTTGCTGAGGCAATGAAAGAACTTCGCAGTAGAGTGAAGGAACGCCTGCTGAGATCAAATTAGGAGTACAAGTGCAGAGCATATCAACATCGGAGACAACTTCAGTTTGGAGTTGGTGATCTTGTTCTGGTGCATCTGAGGAAGGAAAGGTTCCCAAGGGGAACATATAATAAGTTGAAAATGAAGAAAATCGGGCCATGCAAGGTCCTGAATAAATTTGGAGAGAACGCTTATGAGATTGAGTTGCCGGATGGCATCAGGATATCTCCGATATTTAATGTTTCATATTTATACCCATACAAGGCTGGAGAAGCAGAAGCTGGAACTGAGGAACCAGTGATCCAGTGGTAGAAACAATTACCAGTAGCAGAAAATCCACAGATGGAGTGCATACTGGATAAGAGAGTAGGTAAAAAGACTAGGAGGAAAGAATACTTTGAGTATCTGGTCAAGTGGAAGAATCACCCAGTGGAAGATGCTAGCTGGGAAAATGAAGCAGTGATACAGAAGCATGGAAAGACCATGCAGGAGCTCATGGACAGGAGCCCATGAAATTTTTCAAGCCAGAGAGTATGATGCAAGAGCATCGCCAACACAATCAAGCGAGCCGACACATCAAGCGGAAGCCAGCTGGATAAGCCAACACACATTTTGAAACACTTTTGGATTGTTGCACCGAACATAAATGTGTGGATTTAATTAAGTGCACTTTGTATATTATAGTGGACCTTGAGCAGATAACTCTTGTCCTTAGGTAGATGAGGCATCTAAGATAATTAATGTAAAGTAGATAGAATATTTAATTTCTAGATTTGATGGCTTTAGAGTTTGAGAGGGAAACCAGATATAGACACCCTCATTGTATCATTGTAGCATTAGCATTTAGAAGCAGGAGAGCAAGAGCAAGAAGAGAATTGTGTAGAGAACATCCATGTATGGATATTGAATTAATAGAAGAAAGCTTTGATTCAATCTCATGGTTATGTGTCTATTCTCTGTGTGTTGATATTATGCTCATGAATGTTTGCTTCCTGTCATGCATTTGTTTTTATATGTTGTGTATGTGGTTTCATGGTTGAATTGAAGTCTGAGAGGAAGAGTGAATGAGTTTCAATTGTTTCACTAAGTGAGCCAGAGGATTCCTGGAAGGAGTGCAGTCGAATTGTCCGCAAGGAGTGCGTTGACAGAAGGGTTCACTTAGAGGAATCTTTTGTTTTTATCTCTTCCAAGGTGCAAGTTAAGCACAGTGTCGTGCAAGGAGTGCGCAGGCCAAGCTAAGTCTCAGAGTTGCAATTTCGAGCAAAGTATCGAAGGACTGCTACTGTAGAAGTGCACAGGGTCGAAATACTTCAACAATTAGATGAGGTTGAAGACTTGCCGCAATGAGTGCGTGAAAAAGTTCCTTCTAAGGATTTGAGAATCGTAAGGAAGCTCGGGAGGTGTAGGCCTTAGAATTCGTCGAAGGGTTTCACAAAGAGGTTTTGCATCGAAGCATTTGAGCAGGTGCTGAAACTTTGCGTGTAGGGTGACGAGTTCCATGGAGGAGTGTCTCGTCATTTCGGGGATTTCATCGGGAAGAACAGACAGTCAGAGTTCTCTGATGAATAGTCACGATAATATGAGGGCCATTGGATCTTGCGGAGGTGCTAGGAAGTTACTATGTAGCTTGAATAAGTTTTAAGCTCAGGAGGGGTAAAACGTTGATACAAGTCAGTCGGGGCCGTTGTATTGTTCGTGAGATCGCCCATCGGTATCTCGTGAGAAAAGTGCCAAAGATTTGGTAACGGGAATCATGAAACCATGAGGCGCGATATCCTGAAAGTGACATAAGTCATGTGGGCCACTAGAGTGGGTGCAAGACAGGTGGAGGAGATCAGAGATCTTGTGAGCTCGGGACTCGCAAGTTAAAGGTCTATAGATTGGAAGGTTCAAGTCTCGAGGCACGAGATAGCGAAAGCGTGACAGGAGAATATCGGAGTCTCATCACATCGGGACTCGGAAAGCTAAGAAATTAGTGTTGAAGGTCGCGAGTAGCGAAGGAGCGAGGGCGCGAAGTCGCAAACGTGTGATAAGGTTGTATCGTCATTTCGGTGCTTCAGGCATCGAAAGGGATAAATCCGAGCGCCTGGTGTCGCGAGTGACGAAGTTGCGATAAGGCAAAGGTGCGATAGAGCGGAAAACCCCGATAGGGAAAAGTCAACGAGTTGACCAGCCATTCGGTCTCGGGGATTTGAGAGTCCCACGATCCAACAAGCACTCGCAAAATCACGAGCGCCGATCCTCCGAAGGGAAGAAGAGAGGGCCGCAACTGAGAGAAACTGTGGGGTGCAGATTTCCCAAAAGGGAAATAGAAGAGTGGTTCAACTCTTCAGGCTGAGGAAAGAGAAGGTCCTAGTGAGAGCGACCGTGCTCTGAGGAGTGCGGTTGCGTCAGAGTGGTATCAGAGAATATATCTTGTCTGTATATTTCAGGTAAGAAGTGAAGAAGAGGAAAGCACTTTGATACACACATAGTGGTATCAGAGCGGGAAGTTCTTTGCTTTCTGAAGCAGAGAAGAGGAAGTCACCATGCCACCCAGGAGAGAAAGACAATCACCTAGTTCGGAGGATAGGGATGTGGGAAGAAGAGGTAGGCCAACAGGAAATCCAGAAATGGAAAGACAGATGAGAGATCTTAGAGCAAGGCTCGAGGAGATGGAGACAGCACAAAGATGCACAAATGGTGCAGCGGATCTAAGTGATTCCGAGGATGAAGTTGAGGCTCAATGCGAGGAGGAAGTTGCAGCTGAAGATGCATCAACTGAATAGTTGATTAAATCCATTGCCAGGATGGGGGCGAAGGCGAAGATGGACATTCTGGTCTATGAGGGGAATCTGGATGCAGAAGAGCTACTGGATTGGATTAGAGCTCTTGACACCTACTTCGACTATGAAGATATCGAAGAGGATAAGAAGGTCCGACATGCTGTCACATGTTTGAAAGGACATGCAGCATTGTGGTGGGATGAGCTACAAGATGAAAGACGCTGCAAATGCAAGCAAAAGATCAAGAGTTGGGATCGAATGATTGCGAAGATGAAAGCGAAATTCATCCCAAGGGACTATCAAATCACACTGTTCTGGAGGATGCAAACACTGAGACAGAAGTTGATGATAGTGAAAGAATACACTGAGGAATTCTATCAACTGAACATCAGAGCAGGTCATTGGGAGAGCGATGATGAGAAGGTGGCTAGATATCTGAATGGTCTGAGACATGACATTCAAGATGAATTAAGCATGGTTACCATCAGGATGGTGGAGGATGCTTATCAGATGGCTCTGAAAGCCGAAGAGAAGTTGAGCCACAAGCAAGGTCAGCGAGGGCAAGGCAGAAGTCAGCCCATAGGCAAGGCAATTGCCCAAGAGAAATATCAGAAGCCCAAGGAGGAATGGAATAAACGTTAGGGTAAAGTTGAGAGAGGTGGAACCTCACAGAGAGGGTCACATGTCGAACAGAGAAGACAACATACAAAGCAGAGAGGAGATTATGCTGACGTGAACACTTTTCCTCATACTAGAGGTAGAGGAACAGGCTGAGGTGGAGTCATTACATGCTTCACATGTGGAAAGAATGGGCACAGGTCATTTGAGTGTCCAGAGAAGAAGAAGGACAGTGGAGAATCTCACATCACTGAATCACAGAGGTGTGATGATGAGACTGAAGGTGCAGAAGGTGGAATATCGCTTGCGATGTGAAAAGTCCTTTTGACACCTGAAAAAGAGCTGCAGGAAAGTTTAGCTCAAAGGACCAGACTATTCAGGACAACTTGCAAAACCAACGATAGGAAATGAAAGGTTATCGTGGATAGCGGGAGCATAGACAATCTCGTTTCGACCGAGATGGTGGAAAAGTTGGAGTTGGAGACAACTGATCACCCGAGTCCATACAAAGTCTCATGGCTATAGAAGGGACATCAGGTGAGTGTCACTAAACAGTACTTAGTTGACATCAAGATAGGAGGATATAATGATAAAATACTCTGTGATGTCATTCCCATGGATGTATGTCATTTATTGTTGGGTAGACCATGGCAATATGACTGAAATGTGGTTCATGATGGGAGAATGAACACATATACTTTAGATAAGGATGGGAGGGCACACAAGTTTCTTCTTATAAAAGATAAAGAAATGAAGTCGGAAGTAAGCAACACAATACTTCTCATGAGTGGGAAGGAACTTTTTATGGAGATGGAGAAGAAGGAAGATCCACAATTCTTTCTTGCCAGAAAACCCAGGATTGTTCTGACTAGCACAAGAGTGGATGACTTACCAGATGAGATTCAGGAACTGCTGGAAGAGTTCGTTGACATCATAGTGGACAAACTACCTCATTCATTGCCACGGATGAGGAGTGTGATCCATCACATAGACCTCATACCAGGAGCAATTTTTCCGAACAAAGCTGTGTACAGGTTGATGCCGCAGGAGAACGAGGAGGTCAAGAACTAGGTCCAAGATTTGTTCGACAAAGGGTTGGTCAGAGTAAGTTTGATTCTGTGTGTTGTTCCAATAGTGCTTAGTCCAAAGAAAGATGGAGGTTGGATAATGTGCACTGATTCAAGGGCGATCAACAAAATTACCATCAGGTACAGGTTTCCACTACCGAGAATGGATGATTTGATGGATTGCTTGAGTGGGGCAAATTATTTTTCAAAGATTGATCTGAAGAGTGGATATCACCAGATTCACATGAGGGAAGGCAATGAGTGGAAGAAATCATTCAAGACAAATGAGGGTTTGTATGAATGGCTTGTCATGCCGTTTGGTTTGAAAAACATGCCAAGAACATTCATGAGGCTGATGAATGAAGTCTTGAAGGAGTTCATTGGAAAATTTGTCGTTGTATATCTGGATGACATACTGATCTGCAGTAAGACAAAGTCTGAACATTTGAAACATTTGGCCATTGTCATGAGAAAACTATAGCAGGAGAAGCTATTGATCAATATGAAGAAGTCCTCATTTATGAAGACAGAGCTCATTTACTTGGGTTTTGTCATATCGGCGAATGAGTTGAAAATGGATCTGAGTAAGGTGGAAGTTATTAAGAATTGGCCATCACCGAGAAATATTTTCGAGGTGAGGAGTTTCCATGGTTTAGCTAGTTTCTACCGAAACATTAGGAATTTCAGTGGAATTAGCGTAGCGATTATGGACACAGTGAAGAATCAACATAAGTATTTTCATTGGACAAGAGAGGCTGAGAAGAGCTTCAATATGTTGAAGCAGAAGATAACGAAACGACGAGTGTTGGTGTTACCAGTTTTCCTGAAGACATTTCAGGGGAAATGTGATGCGAGTGGATATGCCATAGGAGCAGTCTTGAGTCAAGAAGACAAACCAGTCGCATATTTCAGTGAGAAGATGGATGAAGCAAAGCTGAAATACTCCACGTATGATAAATAATTTTATGCTATCATACATGCATTGAAGAAGTGGAGGCATTACTTGATTTCGAAAGAGTTTGTATTGTACAACGATAATCATGCATTGGAGTTTGTGAGTCAATAAGAGAAGTTGAATCAGAAAGATGCAAAATGGGTAGAGTATATGTATAATTTTACATTTGTGATCAAACGCATTTCGGGTACTGCTAACAAAGTGGTTTATGCTTTGAGCAGGAAATGTTTGTTGTTGCAGGAATTCCGAGTCAAAAAATTGGGTTTTGAAAACCTGAGGGACATGTACCCAGGAGATGCAGATTTTGGAGAAGCATATGAAGCAGTTGAGAATCCAGTTCTCAGAGATCAGAGCCCTTGGATAGATTATATGGTCCAGGAAGGATTGTTTTTCAGAGGCAATCAACTATGTATTCCAAATTGCTCCATGAGGGAGAACTTGTTGAAGGAGAAACACAGTGGTGGATTGGCAAGACATTTTGGCCATGACAACACATTCGCGAAGCTGAGCGAATCATATTTTTGGCCAGCCATGCGAGGTGATTTCAAAAGGTTTGTTGACAGGTGTCGAATTTGTCAGCATTTGAAGGGGAGAAAGAAGAATGTCGGTTTTTATCAGCCGTTGCCCATACCAGAGAGACCATGGGAGGCGATAAGCATGGATTTTGTATTGGGATTATCGAGGACACAAAGAGGTGTTGATTCCATATTTGTGGTGGTAGACAGGTTTTCAAAGATGACACATTTTATCCCATGCCAGAAGACCAGTGATGTGACACACATCGCGAATTTGTTTTTCAAGGAGGTCATTCGACTCCATGGATTACCCAGAAGCATAGTTTCGGACAGAGACACAAAATTCATTGGACATTTCTGGAGGAAACTATGGAAGAAGCTAGGAACTAAATTAGCATTTAATTCAGCTTATCATCCTTAGACAGATGGACAGACAGAAGTGGTCAACAGGAGTCTGGGATATTTATTAAGAAGCTTGGTAATAGAACACCAGAGAAGTTGGGATAACATATTGCCACAGGCAGAGTTTGCATACAACGACTTAGTTTGAGATTTATGAAGAAGTCCGTTTGAGATTGTGTATGGGACACAACCGAGAGGAGTTTCTAAACTCAGGGAGTCAGAACAGACTGCTACTAGCAGCGCTAGTGCAGAAGAGTTTGCTGAGGCAATGAAAGAACTTCACAGCAGGGTGAAGGAACGACTACTGAGATCAAATCAGGAGTACAAGCGCAGAGTAGATCAACATCGAAGACAACTTTAGTTTGGAGTTGGTGATATTGTTCTGGCACATCTGAGGAAGGAAAGGTTCCCAAGGGGAACATATAATAAGTTGAAAATGAAGAAAATCGGGCCATGCAAGGTCCTAAATAAATTTGGAGAGAACGCTTATGGGATTGAGTTGTCGGATGGCATTGGGATATCTCTGATATTTAATGTTTTGGATTTATACCCATACAAGGCTTGATAAGAAGAAGTTGGAACTGAGGAACCAGTGATCCAGTGGTAGAAACAATTACCAGTAGCATAAAAGCCACAGATGGAGTGCATACTGGACAAGAGAGTAGGTAAAAAGACCAGGAGGAAAGAATACTTTGAGTATCTGGTCAAGTGGAAGAATCACCCAGTGGAAGATGCTTGCTGGGAAAATGAAGCAGTGATACAAAAGCATGGACAGACCGTGCAGGATCTCATGGACAGGAGCCCATGAAATTTTTCAAGCCAGGGAGTATGATGCAGGAGCATCGCCAGCAAAATCAAGCAAGCCAACACATCAAGCGAAAGCCAGCTGGATAAGCCAACACACATTTTGAAACACTTTGGGATTGTTGCACCGAACATAAATGTATGGATTTAATGAACTGCACTTTGTATATTGTAGTGGACCTTGAGTGGATAGCTCTCGTCCTTAGGTAGATGAGGCATTTAAGATAATTAATGTAAAGTAGATAGAATATTTAATTTCTAGATTTGATGGCTTTAGAGTTCGAGAGGGAAACCGGATATAGACACCCTCATTGTATCATTGTAGCATTAGCATTCAAAAGTAGGAGAGCAAGAGAAAGCAGAGAATTGTGTAGAGAACATCCATGTACGGATATTGAATTAATAGAAGAAAGCTTTGATTCAATCTCATGGTTATGCGTCTATTCTCTGTGTGTTGATATTATGCTCATGAATGTTTTCTTCTTGTCATGCATTTGTTTTTATATGCTGTGTATATGGTTTCATGGTTGAATTGAAGTTTGAGAGGAAGAGTGAATGAGTTTCAATTGTTTCACTAAGAGAGCCAGAGGATTCCTGCAAGGAGTGCAGTCGAATTGTCCGTAAGGAGTGCATTGAGGGAAGGGTTCACTCAGAGGAAGCTTTTGTTCTCATCTCTTCAAAGGTGAAAGTTAATCACAGTGTCGTGCAAGGAGTGCGCAGGCCAAGCTAAGTCTCATAGTTGCGATTCTGAGAAAAGTATCGAAGGACTATTGTTGCAGAAGTGCGCAGGGTCGAAAGACTTCAACACTTAGATGAGGTTGAAGACTTGCTGCAAGGAGTGCGTGAAAAAGTTCCTTCTAACAATTTGAGAATCGTAAGGAAGCTCGGGAGGAGTAGGCCTTCAATTTCGTCAAAGGATTTCACAAAGAGGTTGTGTATCAAAGCGTTCGAGTAGGTGCTAAAACTTTGCGTGTAGGGTGACGAGTTCCGTGGAGGAGCGTCTCGTCATTTCAGGGATTTCGTCGGGAAGAACATACAGTCGGAATTCTCCGAGGAGAATTTGCGAGAATCCAAGGGACATTGGATCTTGCGGAGGTGTTAGAAAGTTACTACGTAGCGCGGAGAAGTTCTAAGCTCAGAAGGGGTAGAACATTACTACAAGTCGGTCGGGGCCATTGTATTGTTCATGATATCGCCCATCGGGATCTCGTGAGGAAAGCACCAAAGATTTGGTAATGGGAATCACGAAATCGTGAGGCACGATATCCCGATAGTGACGTAAGTCACGTGGGCCATTGGAGTGGGTGCAAGACAGGTGGAGGAGATCGGAGATCTCACGAGCTCGGGACTCACAAGTTAAAGGTCTATAGATTGGAAGGTTCAAGTCACGAGGCGCGAGATAGCGAAATCACGACAGGAGAATATCAGAGTCTCATCACATCAGGACTCGGAAAGTGAATAAATCAGTGTTGAAGGTCGCGAGTAGCGAAGGAGCGAGGGTGCAAAGTCACGAATGTGTGATAAGGTTGTATCGGCATTTCGACACTTCAGGCATCGGAAGGCGGAAGTCCGAGCGCTTGGTGTCGTGAGTGACGAAGTGACGATAAGGCGAAGGGACGATAGAGCGGAAAACCCTGACAGGGAAAAGTCATCGAGTTGACCATCCATCGGGTCTTGGGGATTCAAGAGTCCCACGATCCAATGAGCACTCGCAAAATCGTGTGCGTCGATCCTCCGAAGAGAAGAAGAGAGGGTCACAGCCGAGAGAAACTGTGGGGTGCAGATTTCCCAAAAGGGAAATAGAAGAGTGGTTCAGCTCTTTGGGCCGAGGAAAGAGAAGGTCCTTGTGATTGTGATCTTGCTCCGAGGAGTGCGGTTGCGTCAACCCCCAATGAGGGATATCCTCTCTTGCAATTTTGGGAATTTTTCGTTTGGCCAGTTCCTCGTTCCAGGGTACCAGGTCCACATGTGCTTCCAGATTAATGTGTTCCCTGTCCAGGTGCTAGCATCACCGGGTGTTTTCTGGGGGATTGTCCTGCTAGTAGTCAGCTACTCTTGTCAGGCCCACAAGTGTAGCTTGGGTGCATATGTCCCTCGCCCAATCCTCATTGTCCAAAACTGGCCATTGTTGCCAGGAATCTTTCCAGAAGAGAGTTGTTTCCCCATTTCTAATTTCCCAGAAGGCATGTCGAGTCACCAGTTGTCTATTCTGCTTAGTCGTTGTCCAAATTAAGGAGCCTGGGTTATCCCCATTCCATCGAATTAGGTTCTTTTCCACCACATTTGGCGCATATTTCTTCCTCCAAAGTCTATCCCAGAGGTCCTTGGGGTTTTTGAGCCACCGCCACCAAATTTTGTCGCTTAGAACTTTGTTCATCATGATAGGGTCCCGTAATCCCAAGCCGCCTTTCTCTTTGGGTTGGAAAAGTTTGTCCCAGCTAACCAGCGCTATTTTCTTACCTGATTTGAGGCCTTTCCAGAAGAAGTTTCATTGTAAGTTTTTAATGGTTGTGAGAATGAACTTCGGGGCAGCCAGCGCAGGGAAGGTGTAGACAGGAAGGGCTTGAAGAACAACTCGGAGAAGAATAAGGCAACTGGGAAGGTTTAAGACTCTGTAGGTATAGGAAGAAAGCCTCTTGGTAAAGGAGGATAAAAGATGTTCCCAAGAGGAGTTCCAGAGGGCATTGTCAATCAGGGGAATACCAAGGTATTTGGATGGAAGGGAGCCTCTTTTGAAACCTAGAATATCATAGAGATGGTGTTGAATCGAAGGTGGCGTGTTGAAGAAAAATATTTGGGACTTATCGTTGTTGCAGTCCAGACCTGAGGCATTCGAGAAGGTCTGGAGGATCACTAGAAGAGAGTTGTCTTTGCGGACATTTGGGGTGCCCATCAGAAGCGTGTCCTCCACAAACTGATTGTGCGAGATAGGAGGGGAAATGCCATGCAAGGGGATGCCTGTCAGAAGGTTTCTTTCAATAGATGCATGGATAGAACGACTAAGGCCTTCGGCCATAATGATGAAGAGGAAAGGGGAAAGAGGATCTCCCTGTCTAATTCTTCTTGAGGGGGAGAAGGGTCGAGAGGGAACACCATTGATAATAATGGAGAAGAAAGCCGAAGAAGTTAGATTCAGAATCCAAGTCACCCAACTCTGATCAAAACCAAAAGCTAGGAGCATTGCCCACATATATTCCCAGCTTATCTTGTCCAAGGCTTTAGAAAGGTCTAATTTGAGGAGCATACCTAGTGTTTTGGTCTTCTGTAGAGAGTGGACCACTTCATGGGCTAGGATGACGCTATCCATGATTTTTCTGCCTTCAACATAGCCTGATTTCTCTGGGGATATAATTGTCAGTAAGATAGGCTTGAGCCTCTTGGAAATCACTTTTTTTAGGAGTTTGTAGATGACATTACAGAGATCTATGGGTCTAAACTGCTTGGGGTTGTGTGCTTGTCCCTCTTTGGGTACTAGGGTGAGGAAAGTCACATTGAGAGCCTGGAGGACTTGCCTGGTGGCTCTAGAGTCTTCAAGAATTTCCCAAACCTCTAACCTGATCATCAGCCAACAATGGTGGAAAAAATCATTGGTGAAGCCATCGGGTCCAGGAGCCTTGCATTTGGGTGTGTCTTGAAGTGTCTAGTCCACTTCCTCAATTGTAATGGGCCGAAGCAGGGCTGAGTTTTTCTCCTGGGTAACGAGGGAGGGCACATGTTGTGTGACCTTAGTAATGGAATCATATCTATCTGGGAGTGGTTCTATGAGGAGATCTTGAAAGTAGTCGATCAAGGTCATTTCCATGTCTTCATGGGAATGAATGGTCTCCCTGTCTACATAGATGAGATGCGTGATCTTATTAGAGTGCCTTCTGTGTATGACAGTTCTGTGAAAGAATTTGGTATTACATTCCCCTTCCTTTAGCCATTGGATGCGTGATTTCTATTTCCATAGAATCTCTTCTTGTCTTTTCCTAGCCTCTAGCTGTTGATTTTATTTTACTTCCTAGGCTTTTAGATCATTTGTTAGCCCCTGCATTCTAATCTGGTTTTGGATATCGCCCACTTGTTCTGACATCTGCTTTTGGGAATCAAAGATATTGCCAAAGGTTTGCTTATTCTAGAGTTTGAGAAATTGTTTGAGGTTCTTTAACTTTTGTTAAAATCTGTACATTTTGGAGCCATGAGAGACCTCTACCTCCCTCCACAAGTCCTGGATTTTTGCTTGGAAATCAGGATGGTCGAGCCAGAACTGTTCAAACCTAAAGGGTTTCTTTCCAGGTGTGGCTGGCACATCTAGCCATAGCTGTATAGGCCAATGATCTGAGCCAGAGAAATTCAAGATGGTAGTTTCCAAAGCCGTTCCTTCCATCATTAGGGAGTCAGAGATGAGGAATCGATCTAGTTTGCAGGCAATTTGGTGTATTCTGGTTCTTCTATTTGTCCAAGTGTGAATGCCATTGATGGTTTCTAGGTCGATAAGGTGAAGGTTATCTATGAGTCCACTGAAGTCACTAGAGTCCCAATCCAGTCTTCTTGATCCTCCTTTTTTTTCCTCCAGGCTGCGAATGATATTGAAATCTCCCCCAATAATCCATCTGTTATGCTTTGTTAGGCTGGATAAGTAGTCCAGGTTCCTGAGGAAGGCCTGCTTCTCCCTTGGGCTAGCTGGGTCGTAGACATTGGTCAAGTGTCCCGGCTTGTTTGAGCCAATAAGCCTATAATCTACCATAATGGACCATCTGGTAGCGAAAAAGTTTTCCATCAGCGCTGAGTTGGTGTTCTAGAGGATAGCCAATCCTCCAGCTGTGCATGTGGCTGTGGTTGAGACTGCTTCCCCTTGCTTCCAACAATAGGGAAGTAGCCTATCAACATCTTATGAAGTGCATTTTGTTTCTTGCAAAAGTACTATGTCAGGTTTTTCCGCAAAGATCAGATCCCATAGCAATTTTTGCTTGCTACATCCATTGAGGCCTCTAATATTCCATGAGATGATCTTCATGATGACGGGGAGGTAGGGAGAGGGGGAAGTTGTCTGAGATCAGGTGTATTTTCCCTGAGTTTACCATGAAGTGGCCTATTTCTTGTATAAGCTTATTGGTGGATTTCCTCCCTCTTTTCCTTTCGTCTTTCTGAGATTTACTTGGGTTTTTGAACTAACTACCTTGTATTCCCAGACCTTTGCTAGCTCACGCTGAGGACCCAGCTGAGGAGTTGAGAAAGACCTTGTGCACATTCTGTAATTGATCCCTTGGTATGGTGTAATGTTTTTGATTCCTATAAGCGTGATTGAGGTGCTCCAGACCCACCCCGACTAGTTCTTTCTCCTCCAGCTCCATTTCTGCATCCCCATCCTCTGTCTCCAGAAAGTCTTGTGGGTCCTGAGCCACGTCTAGGGGGGTGAGATGTGACTCCTTACCTGTTATCCACATTTTTGGTTATCGAGATGGTGACATGATAATGACATGGTGATGGAAGATCTAACTCTTCATTTAGATCATTTTCATGAAGAAAGTTACACTTATCAGTTTCTCAAAATCACACTTTTGGAAATAATACGTAGGCTGCATATATACTATACTGCGGAAATTCTTAATTTCCGCAAGATGCATTCAGTCTGACTGCGGACTTTCCGCACTGTGTTAATGGTCAGGGTGCGGAAATGTTTCTAAAGGGAGAAAATGAGTAAGTTCCCGATCCTTCTAGAAGGAATCTTCTAGAAGGATGAGTTGGAATTCGAATGGTTGGCAAATTAATGAATTTCCAGATATCTTGGGATTACCTTCTATCCAAGTAACTAAACAATCTTCTTCTATATATTGAAGAAATTATTCATGGAAAGGGTTAAGG
>JZKD02S2001011.1:1168978-1207490 GCA_000966675.3 Picea glauca | reverse complement strand
ATTTAAAATTTATTAATTAAAAAGGGAAAAGGGAAAAATTTAATTTATACACCTGGCAATTTGAGTTCTAAATGAAAAGGGAAAAGAGGGAAATCTAAAATATTTAGGAAACTAGGAAACGAGGGAAACATAAAAAGAAAAGGGAAACACAAGGGGCAAAGAAGAAAGTCAAACTTAGTAAGGTATCTAGCATTTAAGAGCTTTGTAATTTAAGCTAAACTAGCAATTTAATAATGGGAAAAGTCATTAAAACTGGTAAGAGAATTTGGGGACACCTAGGAGCAATTCTAGGAATGACTCTAGGTGGGTGAGGGAAATAGGGGTAATTAATTAATTAAAGAAATTAATTTATGGAGGAATGAAGGGGATGGGTGACACTTGTATGGGGAGGAATTTTAGGATTTAATTTATTAAACATTAATTTAAATGGGATTTTGGAAAGGTAAAGGAGTTGGAAACTCTATATAATGGAGGGAGGAGAAGGAGGAAGGATCTCTTTTGTTTTGCATAACGTTATGCTGCATAAATCTATACTTGACTGACTTAGCTTGTGGGAGTTGGGATATCGAACTCAGTGAGGAGTGGTAGCTCAGCCTTGCGAGGCGAGCTGGGAGCTAGCTGAATCTCTGGATAGTGTGTGTGGCCCCTTTATAACTCGGGGGGCTAAGGGGGAAGAAGATTACCCCTATCGTTTGTTGGGAGGTATCGATGAAGTTTCATCGGTTGACAAGCGAGAGTTGCATGGAGCATGCAGGACATCAACTCGGAGCGAGCATTTGGGAAATGATACATTTTCTTTATTTTTGCATGGTAGATTGTTAGTATGATTTATGCTTTTGGATCTGCATGTTTAATTGGGTAAGGAAATTGGTTGTCTTAGCATTCTAGTCGATGACTGAAATTTTCCCATAGTCGTTAGCTCGATGTTTTTTTTCGCATGTTCTTCGATCCTGACATGTCTAAGCCATCTTGTGGTTTTTTATTGTGATTTATTGTGGTCTATTTTTCTTTGTCCCTATATCATCAGTCTGCGCTTGAGCAGTCAGCCAAGAGCCTGGTCTACAGTCATCGCTTCAGTGTTAATATACCTATGGATCTCAATGCCCTACTTTTATGTGCGTGGAGGATGGGCGAAGGATGTTCCTATTAGCCATCCAACTCTGATGTTTGTCCTTGGATGATGGTTCACCTTGTGCCCTGATGCGTTTATTTAACCCTGCAAATGTGATTGTTGCTGAAGTTTTTCCTTAAACTCGACATGCTTATATCTCGTCATTATCTAGTTTTTTTACCCCGTTTTTATATCTTGATGGATCAATTTTGACCCTGTGTTTTTATTCTTAGACAATTTATAACTCTTTGTTTGTATTGAAGGATACATTTTAACCCTACAGTTTTATTCTTGGATAATTATAATATGCATTGTATTGGTATCCTAGCAATGCAAAAACGATTTCATTTCTCCACCTACGTTGTATAAATGGTATCCTTGAAATGAGAAACGTTTTGTTATTCCTGTCTGCAATTTTTTTGCTTGGGATGCGATTTAATTTTTCCATGCTTTTAGTTCTTTGAAAAATATTTAGCTATGATGTCTGTCGACGCCTTTGGTTGGGTATCCCAAGCGATTGAAAATGTTTATCACTATTTGTGTTTCTTGTTGTTACCACAAATTTAATTTCCATGATTTTAATAATCATCTTTTTTTCCACGACTTGACTGTCACAAATTTTTATTTCTGCATGGTTACCATGATTATATCATCACAATTTTATTACATAGGTTTTTATTACCATACTTGACCACCAACGAAATTCCTCCAAATTGTTTGCTGAGTGGTTGTTAATGCCCATGATTTTTTCCTCTTGACTGTTTGTTGAGTGGTTGTTAACGCCCACGATTTTTTTTCTTGAAATTGTTGACTGACTGGCTGTTGAAATCACCCATGAATATAGCCATTTAAATCATAAATTTACTTTCTGGAATGAACACGGTTTTGATAATTAAAAATTGACTCTGTTGCTGTAGAAATCACCCACAAATTTATCCATTTAAATCATAAATTTACTTGCTGGAATGACGACGGTTTTGATAATTAAAAATTAATTGTGTTGTTGTAGAAATCACCCACGAATTTAGCCATTTAAATCATAAATTTACTTGCTCTGAATCGACCACTTTTTCCTTTAAAAACTTGTCTGTGGTTTCTTGTTGAAGGCCCATGAATTTTCCATTCAATGCGTGGTTGAGGTTGTTGTAAATGCCCACGATTTTTCCATTCAATGCGTGATTGAGGTTGTTGTAAATGCCCATGATTTTTCCCAACAAATATTGACTTTAATTGCAGTAGCACCCATGAATTATTCTGTTAAAAATGATGACTATGTTGCCGCCTTAATTGACTACTAAATTGCCATGATTTAGATGACTGTTTTTCCTGTTATCCACCCCGAATTCACCACCAATTGTGGGTGGAATTTACGGTTGAAAGGCCTCGAGTTTGCCTCAATTTTTGACTGCCCCTTTAACCTTGAAATGAAAATAATGGCTACAATGATGTCTTGGGTCCATTAATTGCCTGGATTTTTTCCAGCAAATTAAATGGTTAACAGTTGGGTAAATGCCTTGTTATTGCTAGATTCATTGTTATGTATTTGTCATATTAAATGCCAGAACAATTGCTACTGCAAGGTTAATGGTCAGTCGTTTCCCTTTTGTTGTTAATTGCAATGTTAAATGCTATATTAATTGCCTTATTAATAGCCAGAACAATTTCTACAACAATGTTAATGGTCAGCAGATTCATTCTTATTGATTAAATGCCACAACAAGTTAAATGGTTAACAGTTAGGTAACTTGCCTTGTTATTGTGCTATTAATTGTTATGCTAATAGTCATGTGAATTGCCTTCTTATTGATATATCAATTGCATGTTAAATAACATGGTAAATGCCTTGTTATTGCTATATTACTTGTTATGACAACAGTCATGTAAACTATCTTGTTATTGCTAAATGAATTGTTATGGTATTCATTATGTTAATTGCCTTGTTAACTACTATATTAATTGTTATGTAATTGCTATGTTAATTGCCTTGTTAAAATGCTACATCGATGTTACTAGTAAGGAGTTTCCTTCTCAATGATAATAGAAAACTAGCATTGTTAGTTCGGTCAGTATAACTAGACTAAATGTTGAGATTTAATTGTTCATAAGTGTATAATGATAGAATTCTAGTTTAAGATTGTTAATGTTGTTATTTAATTTAATGACTAGTTGTAACTTAGACGTGCCCCGTCTAGAATGGAAACTCATGTTAAAATAGATTGTAATCATTGGCTAGCTAGACTGGGGGATTGGTTGGGTCATGGATGATGTTGGGATTTGTCTTGCATCATCCCTTGTCTTTGTTCTAGCGCTTCGGCGACCTGTTGTTGGGGTATGGGTGTGGTTTCTGGTTAGCATTCTATTTCTAGCACGTTAGATTTATCTAGATTCCTTGGTCTAGATAGGATGTGTTCCACCAAGGTTATTGATGCATCTATCACCTAGGAACGACATGATTCCTGATGAGGGCATCATGGCATGCCTTGGGGGATAGTGGCGAACGAGATCTTGTCCGAAATAGGTGCCTTTGTCTGAGTTTTTTCGAGCGTGCATGTTGCTTTTGGTGCAAGGGTCGAACACCTTCACGTGTTAGGTCCACGTGCCTTGAGGTTCTATTCTTTGTTCGTCTATGCCATGATGTTGGGACGTGGATTTTGTCCCTTACCTTGTAGGTGTGGTTGTGTTGTATCGAGTGAATAGTCGTCCTCCTTATTATTCTGTGCATGTTTTTCCAGTTGTCTTTGTGCCTGGGTCTGATGACATAGTAGCATGTTTCCTGGACTGCGTGCTTGTGTTCATCATGAGTGGTGTGGTTAAACTATTGTCGTCGTCTCCTCTTTCCTCTTAACTCCTAAAAAGAAAAAGAAAAAATTCTCTTATGGTTGTAACGATGGGGTCATTACACAATTTTATTTTCTATGAATGTCTTTAGAACAAGTAAAAATTGTCATCTATAAAGTTAAAGATGATTTGATATCAATGTCCTTGGAACAAGTATGATTCTAATTTTCATTTTATGTAATATAGAACATTAGTTCAAAGTTCCTATCCTTGTGAGAAAGGAAACACCAAAACTTCACCAAAACTTCATTTTTGTAATGTGTTAAAAATAAACCAACCTTGTCATGTAACAAACATAACCAGACGTTGAAATTTCATGAACAAAATAAAACATTGCAACAAGAGAAGCATAGTAATGTCTCAATTTTATGAACAACATGGAATCACAATCTCACAAACACAATAACGTCACAATGTGACAAACACATCCTTATCATCACATGGTGACGAACATATCCTCATTGTCGCAATGTGACAACCATAGAAATATTGTCGCAATGTGAGGAATGTAGAAGCCTCACATTCTGACAAACATAGTAACACCACAATGTATTTAACATATCCCTGTTGTCACAATGTGATTAACATAGCCTCATTGCCGCAATGTGATTAAGATAGCCTCATTGTCAAAATGTGACAAACATATCCCTCTCATTAGAGTGTGACAAGCATAGCCTTGTCGTTGGAATGCGATGACTATAGCCATATTGTGGCAATGTGATGAACATAGAAGCATCACATTCTTACAAACATAGTAACATCACAATGTGACGAATATACCCTTGTCACATATTCTGACATACAGAACCCGACCATCACAATGTGAAAAACATAGCCTTGTCATCGCAATGTGAAAAACATAGCCCCTACGTCCTAACGTGAAAAACATAGCCTTGTCATCTCAATGTGATGAACATCACGTCATCGCCACAAAGTGACACAAATATTATAACGTCATAATCTAAGAACAATTTCCAAATGCCCCAATGTGACGAGCATATCGCATTGTCACAATATGATGTATGCAACCCAGTATCATAATGTGACAAACATATACCACCATTGCAATGAGATGAGCATTTCCCGTTGCTGCAATGTCATCAACATAACCCATTATAACAATGTTGCAAACCTATTCCAATTCCATAATGTGACAAACAAATACCCTACGTTGCAATGTGATGAACATAACCTTACGATGTCCTATGATGAATAAAATGTAATGTTGCAATTTGACAAACGAAACCTGATCAACATTGCAATGTGATAGTGCCATAGTAAACAATGGTTAAATATAATAAACATGCTCCTACATTATCAAATCCATATGGAATACGAAGGTCCTCCATGGGCATGGTTGTAACACACCCACGATAGGGCATAAATAAAAAAAAATATTTTTACTCAATTAGTCGAATCCTCCATCCATGGTCTCTAATATTGGTTCAAAATTCCCGAGTTGAAGAAACTCTTTGGTTCCCTACTGGAATATCTAAGAAATTGATCCATGGGTCTTTGCAAGACTTCACCCATGCAAACTAGCACTAGGTCCAAGCTTCCTCCACATGACCACCGGTTGTGACCACATGCCTATCCAAAAGGCTCTTTGCGACCTCGCACCTTGGGTGTTTTTCTATGGGCCAAACCCGATACTCCTGATTTACAATTTCCCGATCAAAGAATTCTCAAGGCACTAGCTCCTCCCCTAGGCTCCTTCGATTGAGACATTGGGCGATAACCTGGGTCCCAACTTCCAAGCACTTCGGGACATCACGTTTTGCATCTCCCGAGGGAAGTTCACTTCTCTTCTATAAAATTTGATATGCAAACTCCGTCCAAGACCCAATATCTGGTCCAGACTCTCCCTTTGATTGACAGTTGCGATCAAATCATGAGTTCGCATCTTAGGTAGTTGGATGTGAGTCCACCCTGACTCTTATGATCCCCGATCTTCCAATAGATTTAGATCAATGGTCCATGGTATTCCATAATCCTATGGTCCAGATCAACTCATGAGTTCTCATGATTCTGCCTTTGAATTTTCTGATTTGTTAGTGAGGGAAACGTTGATCTCCCGCCACATGTCTTATCCCGATGGACGGCTAGGATTGTTGCAGCTCCCATCTCCTCGGGTATTCAACTCTTGACTTCTCCACAGGCTCTTCCTCAAAATTACATGGATCTCTACCACATGTACTATGAATCCAACGGATCAGAGTCACCTCAGAACTCTCCCTTTGTGAATTTTTTATTTCTCTCCCCCAGTTCTTTTGATGTCTGAGTTCTCGAACTCTCGGATCTACTTGCACCTGTCAGCCCTGACGATGGACAATTCCGATGATTTGGAAACTTAGAGACCTGGAAAAGTCCATTCTCCTGTATACTTTCAAATGGTTTAACCCTTGTTCACCTTTCCTGGATCCCATGAATGTTGGTCCTCAGACTCATATCTGATGGCCCAGATCTAATCTCCTCCTTTGTGCTCTTCTAATTGTCAAGACGTGAATTTCAATGGCCCGGATCTTTCACAGTTCTCGATCCAATAAACATTGTTGCTCCTCCTCCTGAGATTTCACTTTCTTCCCTGAATTGGAATATTTCAGATGTACCAAAGGCCTCGGCCTTCAATATACCTTCTCTGAGCCCTAATATATGGGTCTTGACTTCCACTTTCCCTTTGGAGATTATGAACTTGAAACAAGTTCGTGTCTTGGAACTCATCTTCTCTTTTGAGAAGCACTTATCTCTTTTGAGCTTGGTTCTTAGAGGATCTCGAGTTCCCACATACTCCTTGCATTAATCTACTCATGTTAGATCGACGGTCCATGACTTTTCTTGATCCAACAGTCTAGATCACATCATAACTTTAGGTTTCAGAAGTTTAGTCATGCCAACGTGCGATTCTCCCGATGTTTGGAATATGATATTACCAATCCGACGGTCAAGGACGGTCTCGATAGATCCTTGTATCTACAGCCCAGATTTCATCACTACTTCAGGTTTAGGGGATTTATTCACACCAATGCACAATTCTCTCGTTGCATGAACTCCAAACTCATAGATCCGATAGTCAAGGTCGGTCCCGATAGATCCTGAGATATACAGCCCAGATCACATTGTGACTTCAGGTTTCAGATTTTAGAGAATCCGTTCCCTTCACGATAATTACCAACATTCATCAAACTTTCAAAGACTGAAGGAATCGAGGCATTAACATCTACGCTCCTTCTTCAAATGTAATGGTCATGACAGGCCTTCGATCCTCCCAAACGGATCTGGTTCATTCATCTTCCAATCTAAAGGATATTCCCTTTCGATGCTTGAATCTCGCTATCCTTCTTGAGCTTCATCAGTTATGAAGGACCTAAGAGTGTTACAATATTTATACTCGACTTAACACTTAGAAGAATTTCTATGTACCCCTTGCGCTCATTCATCAAGTATAGGAATTAAGTGATTCCCAAATTCTTCTTTCCTCGCAGAGAGCCTGTGCATATCTGCACTCCCTCTCCTTAGCGTAACAGACTCCATCCTTCAAGGGATTCACAATGACTAGGACAGTCGACATGCGTTCATGATACTGTGTCCAAGGTTGACGGACATACAGTTCATGACTCTAGCTTAAGCCACCACAGGATGCAAGCATTTACAATTATAAAACATGTCATATCCATATGATTTCCTACCTTCCTATTTTCACATTCAGGAAGATACAAAAGAAGGAAATATAGTATAAATCATTAAGCAAACATAACCATCCCTGCAACATTCATAGGATATCCATGTTTAACTCACAATACCACTTAAATACACAAGATATGTGATTACTTATCTATTACAGGTGGTAGCCAACTAACTTTCTATGGGAGTTCGTCCTTCCACCCTACCATAGGTTCAGAGGCATTCGTTATTAGCACTCTATCCACCCCAGTGCCAAGCCATGATATTACCATGAAACTCTCACAATTCTCAAGGAGTCTTTCTCTGTTCATCTTATGCTTGTGTTCTATTCTCTACAAATTTCATAGATTTCCCTCTATTATGCCCTCAGTGACATTTATCAAATGCCCACTCAGCACCAAGCTCACGACCTTCTATTCATTACCCCCCTGGAGAGCTATGTGCATCTCCCTTACCAGATTGTGCTCTCATCTGGTGTCTCTTCTTTGGTTGTCTGTGTGTATATATCTTACCTTCCTTCTTTTTGGAAGGTTCCTGAACTATCACATTCCTTCTATCAGAAGGAAGCTCGGGTCTGCGGGCCTCTGTGGTACTTCAGGTTGACATTCGTTAGCTCGAACATGCTTCCATTCATGGGGGTGGTTGATAATTCAACCACTGGTCCTTTATTCATTAATTGATTTCTCTCCTTGGGATCCGAAGGCGGTTTGTCATCCTCATCAAGGGAAATTTGGTGTTATTTGGTATAATGAACCCTCTCATATAGTTTTCACATCCTTCCCCTAGTGATATCATGGCCAGTAATTTCAAGGCTTCACCCCCACAGTAAGTTATTGGAAACTCAAACAATAATACATTTACACCATTCTCGTGCCACAACATGGTAATCCTATTTTATGATTAATTACAAACTGGGGAAAACAAAGTGTTACAATTCCCTCCCCCTTAAGAGAACACCGTCCTCGATGTTCTTTCTCAAAAAATCATGTCATGCCTTTCTCATTCAGTTGTTTGAGAAATTTTGATCCTTCTTTCTCGATCAAGTCATTTTTCAGACCCTTAATCTTTGTCACTTGCTTTCAAAAATTATGGGACAACAAGCACATTAATCATAGTCTCATGTGATAACATTGCATAAAATTTTATAGAAACAATTTTATAATCTGAACACAATAATTATCAGTGCAGTTTGTGGATTTGTATCCACATGGTTGTTTTGTTATCCAGGCTCATTGTTTTTCCTTATCACACCCACTGTGTGTATGATCCCATTAGTTTACAAGAACTATCAAGGTCTCCTCTTCCTTGCGGTCACTCACCCTCCAGGCCTAGAATCATGCATTGCCTTCAATAATGTACAGTCCCTCGGGTGATCGATCTTTCCTTGCCAAGGATTTCTTACACAAGAAGAGCTACTCATCATGTGCATGATCCCAATAGTTTACAAGAACTATCCTGGTATCCTCTTCCTTGCAGACACTAACCCTCTAGGCCTAGGCTCAGGTATCCCCTTCACTGCTATACAGTTCCTCAGGTGATCCATCTTGCCTTGCCAAGGTTTTCTTGCACAGGAATAATTCTAGAGACTTTATCGAGCTTTAGAGTTGAGGCATCCCTCAAAATTTCTCTGTCGAGGAATCCCTCTGGCTTGTTTTATATCAACACAATATATTCTAGGAGATCATGGCTTACCATGGGGTTCTCATGGCTCAGCAGTAGCTATTTTTGTTTTTCATCATCTATCCTTTCTGGACAGATCTCTTCTTTCAGCTCAATGAAATTTAGGGACGAAGGTTACTCTCCTTCTCCCGGCATCTTAATAGATAGGAACGAAGGTTACTCTCCTTCTCACCTATATTCCAGCTATAAAACAACTCATGAGACATCATTATAAATTTTTAACTCAAAATTTTCTTGTAAATCTGTCACCCACAGATTTTCCAAATTCCACATTTTTTTTTCATATTTGTTTTGTATAGGAACCAGATTCATAATTATGGGACTTTCCTTCCCATAGCGGTTTGACTCAACAGGTAATTGGTCTTCCTTATGGGATCACAACGCTACCATATCAAAGACCCATTTACTTCCTGCACTTTCAACTTCAATCAGCCAAACAAATTTTTAGTTTTGCATGCCCATATATTTTGTTATATCTTTATAACATCGTCAGAAACAATTTCAGAGTTGTGCATACCAACAATCAAATTCACTTTCTCGAAAAGGAAAATAGCATTCCTTGCAGTTTGGCTCAGCAGGAAATTGATCTTCTTTATGGGCTTACATCACTGCCATATCCATGACCCTTTGCTTCCTGCAATTTATTCTTTCCATAGCCAAACAAATTGTTTGTCTCTCATGCATCCATATATATATATATATTCAAAACCATGCATACTAATAGTTCATCACATCTGTATAAACATGAAAAGGGAATCCCATTCCTTTCCTATGCCTCATTTCAACATACGAAACCTTTCAAAATGTAATTCAACATTTTAAAGGATTTAACAAATGTTCCAGTATTCACGACCACATTCATACCCAATGCAGTATTGCATTGATTTCAATTTTTTCACACTTAATGAAAGGTTCTTTGCCATGGTGTGTTGGAATTTAACCAACCTCTTCACCACATGGCTTATTCATTTTCATTCACTCTTACAACAGGACCATGCTTCTTGCTATAGGCCGATATTGATCCCAAATCAGTACATATGAAACTCAAAAGTTTCACATCAATGCCTTTAAGCATTCTTCCTTCATTAATAACCAGAGTGCCAACACTTATGGCCACCCACTTTGTTTTCCTTCCACTCTTTCATAATGTAAGTAAAACATTGGAAGGTCCTCCTTCCTTACTGAAAATTCCATTGTCTTCCCTCTTATGAAACATGCATTCCCTCAATGCATTCCATGCAACATGCTAGTTATGAGCACCTTTGTTCCCATAGAGCCAGTCCCCACGACCACAATCTAACATAGAGTTCTAAACTTTACCTTCCTTGACTAGCCCGGAGGACTCCTTTTTTCTTTCCATGCAATCGAGAGCTGTGACTGTAGCTCTACTATTTTCAAGTGCTTCCTTTTCAACTCTTGTGTCTGGGTGCTATGACCCTAGATAAACTCCTTGTCATCAAATCAATGGTGAAGATCTGTCTTCCTCTATATCCAATGGCTATAAGGGATTGTGGAACCTCAACTAGTCTGCGGTTTAGTTCTCCTTCCAATATTTGCACTAGATGTAAGTCGTCCGATCTACGATCGGAACCCAAACTCAAAAAAAAACTGTATCGAGTTTAAGTTACAGGCATAGACTCCATCAATAACTTGTGTGCCTATTCAATCCCTGCAATGAATGTAGTTCATTGATCTTATTGAACGAATTATGTTTGATCTATTAACTCCAGTAGATCTTGAAATCAATCTGACGACTGAGATCGATTTCCTTACGATGAACAAATCGCGTTCATCTCCTCTGTTAGGTTCTCGATCAACCTGACTCGATCAGGGTTTTCTTTCAAGATCTTCATGATCTTGATATGTAGTTGATCGAAGGGATTTCTATGATTTATTAGTAAAGTTTTTTTACCTTTTTTGTCAACAGAGATCATTTGGTTCAAATGTTATTGAATCATACAATTAGTCTTCACTACCATAGAATCACACCTTCATCACTTGGGTTCTCCTTTCCGAATCATACCCTACTTGGGTATCCATGGCATACAACTGCCCTTTTAAAATTCTGTGCATAACATTAGACAATAAAAAATTTCAGAAAGGATTCTTACCCAATCTTTTCATACCTATTCTTGGATGCTAGCACCGTCTTTCTAATTTTTACCTCATTAACAGTTCTGTTAGGGGGATTCTTACAATCTTGTCAACAATGTTTCGACCGCACCCTTCCCATGGTCATCCTCTACTTGAGGTTTCCCATCATTGGTAACCGTCTTCCTCAACAGTTCCAATTCCTTTCTATACATAACATGCATCATTAGTTGTAATATCATTTAAAATTCATGTATCATAACATCCAAATTCATAACTTCTTAAACATTTCCTAGTATATCTTTATGCACTTCATCAGATTATCTTCAAGGGTCTCCATGAATGCAATATAGACAGTTCTGAACTATTTTTGCAGTAATACAATCATCATCACTATGATGTCAAAACAATTACTTTCATTAGTAAATCAGATTTCTCATTCTAGAGGAAACATTACACATAGCAAGAAGGGAGTTAGGGAATCTCCCCTTCTTCCAATTCTTTCTACACCACCTAAGACTTTTCAGCCCAACTGAGTTATCTCTAAAAGATTTATTGCCTTTTCTTAAAATGGGTTTAACCAAGCCTATTCAATCAAACATACTCATGTATCCATTCATTAGTCTTCTATTCATTACATGATGCTTTCAAAATGTTATCCAGGATTCTTATATATAGACAGGCTTTGCAGCCCATTTCCCAACCTTAAAAAATTATTAGGTTTGTGACTTTGTTCTTTTGATAGAGTCCTTACATAGTTTCTTCATGGGGAACTTCCACCACATGAAAATTATTTATTGCACGTCCAACACTACCTATGATGGACTCAACCTTGAGTTAGCTTTAGTTGTTTACCAAATATTCCCTAAGAAATATAAACATGCGTCTTGGTTAGGTACCCAAATTACGTATCCATACATATTCTGGTTTGTTAACTTGCTTCCATGATGTACTTAACCATATACATAATCATCAGCCTATGTGTAGATTCCATAGGTATTATTCATAGCCTACATACAACTCTACTTTAAAAATAGTCAACTCATGATTGTTTACAATCGTTTTCATGTGACCTTCAAGGAAGAATCAATTACCTCTTATTATGACAACAAGGCATCCTATCTCGTCCCCTTTTTCTTCTATTTACACTAATATTTCTTGAGGGAATGGAACACATTCCCCTTAAGATATCATTCAAGACATAACTTTCATGACTCTTCAAAATGTAGTCAACAATGAAACCATGGTATTCTAGATCAAAGAATCCTCTAGGCGCTAGCTCCTCCTACTAGGCTCCTTCGATTGAGACTTGGGAGATAACCTTGGGCCCAACTACCAAGAACTTTGGGACTTCATTTTTTGAGTCTCCTAAGGGAAGCTCACTTCTCCTCTCTAAAGTCCAATATGCAAACTCCCTCAAAGACCCAATCTATGATCCACACTCTCCCTTTGATCAATGGCTATGATCAAATCTCAAGTTTGTGTCTCAGGTATTTGGAGGTGAGTCCACCCTGACTCTTCTGATCCTCGATCTTCTGATAGAGTCAGATCAATGGTCCATGGTCTTTCATGATCCTATGGTCTAGATCAACTCGCGAGTTTGGATATCGAGATTTCTCATGATTATGCCTTTGACTTTCCCAATTTGTGAATTAGCGTAACG
This sequence comes from Picea glauca, assembly GCA_000966675.3. NCBI lineage: Eukaryota > Viridiplantae > Streptophyta > Pinopsida > Pinales > Pinaceae > Picea > Picea glauca. Next base: position 1,194,426 of record JZKD02S2001011.1, on the reverse strand, counting down.
TTGATCTCCCACCATGTGTCCTATCCCGATGGACAACTAGGATTGTTGCAGCTCCAAACTCCTCGGGTATTTGCCTCTTGACTTCTCCATAGGTTCTTCCTCTGATGTATGTGGATCTTTGCCACATCTCCTCTGAATCCAATAGCTCAGAGTCACCTCACACCTCTCCCTTTGCAAAGTTTATATTACTCTCCCCCAGTTCTTCCAATGTGCGAGCTCTCAATCTCTTGAATCTGGTTCTACTTGTCATCCCTTCCGATGGATGGTTCTGATAATTTTGAAACTTCAAGACTTGTCAAAGTCCATTCTCCTATATACTTTTGAAGGGTTTAACCCTTGTGCACCTTTCCTAGATACAACGGTTGTTGGTCCTTGCACTCATATCTAATGGCCCAGATCTGATATCCTCCTACATGCTCTACTAATTGTATGGACATGAATTTCAATGGCCCAGATCTTTTACAACGCTCAATCCAACAACCAGTGTTGCTCCTCCTCCTAAGATTTCTCTTTCTTTCCTGACTTGAAAGATTTTATATTTTTCGAAGGCCTCGGTCTTCGATCTACATCCCGTGAGACCTAATATATGGGTCTCGACTTCCTCTTTTCCTTTGGAGCTTACGAACTTGAAACAAGTTCACCTCATGGACCTCATATCCACTTCTGTGAAGCACTTATCTCTTTTGAGCTTGGTTCTTAGGGGATCTTGAGTTCCCACATACTCTTTGCATTAATTTTCTCGCGTCAAATCGACGGTCCATGACCTTCCGTGATCCAACGGTCCAAAACACATCGAAAATTTGGGTTTTGGAATTTTAGTCGCGCCAACATGAGATTATCTCAATGTGCAGACTCCTATCTCGCCAATCTGATGATCAAGGAGGGTCCTGATAGATCCTTTGATCTATGGTCCATATTTCATATCTACTTTAGGTTTCAGGTGTTTAGTCACACCAATGCGCATGTCTCATGTAGCGTGAACTCCGAACTCACAAATCCAACCATCAAGGTCAGTCTAGATCACATCGCGACTTTGGGTTTAGGATTTCATAGAATCTGTCCCCTTCACAATGATTACCAACATTCTTCAAACTTTCGAAGACTGAAGGAATTGAGGCATTAACATCTGCACTCCTTCTTCAAATCTAATGGTCGTGACAAACCTTGGATCCTCCTGAATGGATCTCGTTCGTTCATCTTCCAATTGAAAGGATATTCCCTTTTGATAATGGAATATTTCTTTCCTTATTTCTCTTTTTCAGTTATGAAGGACCTAAGAGCATTACGCTCTTTCTACTGGACTTAACACTTAGAAGAATTTATGCATGCCCCTTGTGTTCATTCATCAAGTCTAGAACTTAAGTGGTTCTCAGTTTTTGCTTACCTCGCAGAGAGCCTATGCATATCTACACTAAATCTACTGAGCATAATAGTCTTTGTCCTTCAAGCGACTCAAAATGACTAGGAGGGTCAACATCCATTCATGAAACTATGTCGAAGGACGACAGACATACAATTCATGACTCTAGCGTAAGACACCACCAGATGCAAGCATTTATGAATATAAAACATGTCCTATCCATATGATTTCCTACTTGCCTAATTTTACATTCAAGCAGATACAGAAGAAGTAAATACAATATAAATCATTAAGCAAACATAACCATCCCTGCAACATTCATAGAATATCCAACATTAACTCACAGTACCACTTAAATACACAAGATATGCGATTACTTATCTATTACAAGTGGTATCCAACTAACTGATTGTGGGTGTTTGTCCTTCCACACTACCAAAGGCTCAAAGGAATTCATTCTTAACACTCTGTCCACCCCCGTGCCAAGCCATGATATCAATAGGGAACTCTTGTAGTTCTCAAGGATTCTTTCTCTGTTCAACTTCTGCTCGGGTTCTTTATTTTTCATCTTTTAGAGATTTCTCTCTGTTATGGCCTCAACAAGGTTTATCAGATGCTCACTCAAGATCAAGCTCATGAACTTCTATTCATTATCCCCCTAGAGAGCTTTTCTCATCTCCCTTACAAGCTTGCGCTCTTGTCTGGTGTCTCTTCTCTGGTTATCTGTGTGTATCTATCTCACCTTCCTTCATTTTGGAAGGTTCCCGACCTGTCATGTTCCTTCTGTCAGAAGGAATCTTGGGTCTGCAGGCCTCTGTGGTACTTCAGGCTGACATTCGATAGCTCGACCATGCTTCCCCTCATGGGGGTGATTGATAATTCAACCATTGGTCCTTTCTTTATTAACTGATTTCTCTCCTTGGGATCCGAAGGAGGTTTTTCATCCTCATCAAGGGAAATTTGGGGTTATTTGGTATAATGAACCCTCTCGTATAGTTTTCACATTCTTTCTCTAGTGATATCATGGCCAATACATTCAAGGCTTCACCCCCACAGTTAGTTACGGGCAACTCAAACAATAATACATTTACACCGTTCCCATGCCACAACATGGTAATCTTATTTTTTGATTAATTACATGTTGGGGGGAATATGGTGTTACATTGGTCACCCACAATCAACCCTGGTCAACCATAGTCAACCTTGTTCATGGTCAACTATAGTCAATGGTTGTGAAGGTCAACCATGGCCAAACATACTAAACTTTGGTCCATGTCAAGATCAACCATGATTAACCATATTTAACCATGGAAAACCATAGTTAATCATGGGCAAGGTCAACTATATTAAACCATACTCTTGATAATGGTCAACAACGGTCAACCATAATTAAGGTAATGGTCAACATTAGTCATAGTTAAGGTCAAACATGGTGAATGTCATCCATAGTCATGGTCAACCATGGTTATCTATGGACAACAATTGTCCAACATGGTAAACCATTATTAACCATGGTCAACCACAGTCAACCACAATTAATCATGATGATGGTAATCCAAGGTCAACCACAATTAACCATGCTGATGGTCAACCATAATTATCCATGTCAACAATCGTCAACCTTTTCTTCCCAAAATCAACCAAGATCTACCAAAGTTATCCATGGTCATGGTCATTGTCATGGTCAACCATAAGAAGCCATGGTCATTTTCAATTAGATATTTGACGACTGAAACCTGATCAACATTACAATGCGATAGTGCCATAGTAAATAATAGTTAAACATAATCAACATGGTCCTACATAATCAACTCCACATGGACTACAAAGGTCAGCCATGAGCATGGTCATCCCTAGTCAACCATGGTCAACCATAGTCAACCATGTTCATGGTCAATTATAGTCAACCATGGTGAAGATCAACCATGACCAACCATACTAAACCTTCTTCCACGTCAAGCTCATTTGTATTAATTAATTAATAAATTACGTTTGAATGTATTAATACTTTATTAATGCATTTAATGTATTAGTTCTATATTTATTAATGTATTTAATGTATTATTATTGTATTACTTTATTAGTGTATTAATACTTTAACTAATACATTGTTAATATATTAATAGTCTAGTGATGTATTAAATAATTAATACATCATACATTAATAGATTAATGTAATGTATAAATACTTTGTTTTATACATTAATATACGTAATAATTAATTAATACATTAAAATTTTAATTAGTACATTAATACCATACATTTATACCATATCAATGTATCACTAAGGTCAACCATATCAATGCATTACTATATTAATGTATTACATTTATAGTATATCAATGTATTACCAAGGTTAACCATGGGCATGATCACCCATAGTCAATCTTGGTCAACCATAGTCAACCATGTTCATGGTCAACTATAGTCAACCATGGTTAAGGTCAACCATGACTAACCATACTAAACCTTTGTCCATGTCAAGCTCAACCATCGTTAAGCATAGTCAACCATGGAAAACCATAGCTAACCATGGGTAAGGTCAACTATATTAAACCATACTCTTCATCATAATCAACAATAGTCAACCATTGTTAAGGTAATGGTTAACCTTGGTCATAGTTAACGTCAAACATGGTGAATGTCATCCATAGTCATGGTCAACCATGGTCACAACTAGCCATTGTCATCTATGGATAACAATTGCCCAACATGACAAACCATTATCAACCATGGTCAACCATAGTCAACCATGGTCATGGTCAACCAAGGTCAACCATATTAAAGTTGATGCATAGTGAAGGTCTACAAAAGTTAATCATGATCATTGTCAACCACAATTAATCATGATGATGGTAGTCCAAAGTCAACCACAATTAAGCATGGTCATGGTCAACCATAATTATCCATGTCAACCATAGTCAACATTTCCTTCCCAAAATCAACAAAGTTCTACCAATGTAAACCATGGTCACAGTCATTGTGATGGTCAATCATAAGAAACCATGGTCAAGGTCAACCATAGTTAGCCATAGTCATTTTCAATTAATATATTAATACTTTAATAATGTATTATTAATGTAATACTACTTTAATAATCTATTTATTAACATATCAATAAATTTAATAATGTATTATTTATGTATTACTTTATTAGTGTATTAATAGTTTAACAATGTATTAATTAATTAATATATTACATTATTAATGTATCAATACTTTAATATATTATATTGTACTTTAATGTATTAATACTTAATTTATACATTACATTAATACAATAATGTATCACTACTAATGTATTATTAAGTTCATTAAGATCAATGTATTACTACTTTATTAATGTATGAATACTTTATGTATATTAATAATAACTAATAATAGCTTATACTTCATGTATATTTATGTATATTAATAATAAGTTCAATCATATCAACGCATTACTATATTAATGTATTATTAATGTATTTAATGTGTGAAATGTATTTAATAATACATTATTATTGTAATAATGTACTTCTTTATTAGTGTATTAATACTTTGGAAATGTATTGAATATTAAAAATGTATTAACATATTAATTAATTAATACATTACATTATTAATGTAGCATTTAATTATCAAGTTACACTAATGGAAATAAATCATTTAATTTATCAAACTAAGAGCTTTTTAACTGCAACAACTTAAATATACATGATATGTAATAATGTATTATTAATATATTAATATCGTCCATGGTCATCATGGTCATGGTCGGTCATGGTTAATCATGGTCATGGTCAACCATAATTAACCAGGATCATGGTAATACAGGGTGAACCACAATTAACCATTGTAATGGTCAACCATAATTAACCATGTCTAATCATAGTGAACCTTTCATTCTCAAAGTAAATCAATGTCTACCTAAATTAGCTATGTTTCAATTAATGTACTAATGTATTATTAATATGTTATTAATCTATTACTACATTAATGCAATAATACTTGAGTAATGTATTAATTAATAACTTGTATTAATTAATTAATAATTTGTATTAATTAATTAATACATTACATTATTAATTTATTATTAATGTATCATTTTATGAGTCTATTAATACTTTAGTGATCTATTTATTACTGCATTTAATGTATTCGTTATGTATTCATTAATGTATTTAATGTATTATTAGTGTATTTTCAAAATATTGATCACACTACCAACCTTCCTAACCTCTTAACTCAACAAAAGTATGGTGATCTTGAAAAGCTTCTCTTAATGTTTTTCAAGCACAGAAACAAAATTCTAAAGAATCACAAGTAATCAATTACCCTCTTAAGATCCGATAGACCAATTAGGTCTTAGTAGACATTAATCACCACCATCATCATCAATACATGTTTTAATGTATTAATAGTTTAGTGGTGTATTGATTAATTAATACATTATACATTAATTTATTAATCTAATGTATAAATACTTTATTTTATACATTAATATATGTACTAATTAATAAATACATTTAAATTAAAATTAGTACATTTATATTATAAAGTAATTAATAAATTAATTATATATTAGGGTGGAGCCTACCACTTTTAACTTAAATGTAGTCGTTGCTAAAGGTTAAAAAACCATGATTATTTCCATTCATATTATATATAGAGTTAAAAGTTAAAAGACCATCTTCATTACCATTCATATTAATCTTTATATAACTTTTGAAATACATTTTACTTTAAATTAAAAATAATAACTAATAATTTTTAGAGTATCAAATTTGTTTATAATATATAGAGATTATAATTACAAATTCATCTTAATTCCATATCTTAAGAACTTTATAATCTAAAGTTAATATAAATCTGTAAATTTGTGGTAGTATTATCAAAAAGACATATTAAACAAGGGGTGGTTTTCATCATCTCAATCTTTTAATGGAGGAGATGACATCAAGCACTTGGCTAACTACAAGGCAGTAATGATGAAATGAAATTGGTGCCCGATTATCTAAATACCAAGGGCCAAGGATTAAGATTACGTAAGACTTTCCTCTAGTTACGTTTGAAGTGATATTTTTGAGACTATTAGGCGCCCCTCTAATTAGCGTGAGTATGATGGTGGAGAACGAATGAAAAGGATAGCTAATTGCAACATGATTGCTGATGTAGAGGACACATGACAATGTTCAAATTTTTGTGGTAATACTGATGGAAATAGTGTAGGGCATCTATCTAATTACCATGTGAATGCAGATGGGGGTTTTCTAATTACTCTATAAATGAAGATGTTGGTGGGCACAAGCGACTATAAAACTATTCTAGAGGGACTCTGTTTTCTGAGGCCAGCGGTCTCCTCTCCCATGGCCGAACTATCGAGGTCCCTTACTGAAAATATTACGGGAGAATCGTCTCTCTTTGTTCCTTAGCTGTTGGTAAAATGTGGCAAGGTAGTTGGGGTATATTCCTTGCTGGGTGACTAGAAGAGGTCTAGACATCACAGAGATTCAGGTCGATGAGTAGACGACAGTTGTTGTTGTCATCGAGCAGCGGGGGTTGATAGGTGGGCAGCGCTTGGGTGTGTGTAAGGTGTACTGAGAGTGGAGCTAACAATGGCGGCTCTTTCTCCCGTGCTTGCCATAGTAATAAGGGCGCCGTCTGGAGTTATATACGTATATCTCATCCCAATCTAAAAATGGGGTGGACCATAGAAGTTTTTATATTTTCCTTAGCTTTATTCTATCTCCAGTTACCGAAATGATGATACGAGTCAATATGGCAAAATGGAAACATAATGAGGTGTCTTCCTAACGATGAAAATACTGAGGGATATCTCATTATTAAACCTATTTTTCATTATAAGGAGCATATGGGGACACTACCCTAGGAAATTATCAAAGATCAAAAGCTCACATGTTGAACATCCATAGGACTTACCATTGCCAAAATATCCTGCAATATGCTGCACGAGAAAGTTTCTCTCAGGGCCTCAAAGAGCAGTAAACTCTCGTTTGCCTGTAAGCAAGCGTGTTGTTTTTCTCGAAATTGGATTTAAGTCGTTTTGTTTTCCAAAAAAATTGATTGGTGTAGGACACCTTGTAATGTCTCTTCAAGACAAATTAAAATTGTTTTGAGGATTGACAATTGTCAATTCTACTTACTGTCTTAGCCATTTTATAGCCGTTGTTAATGGGCTGCCTCTTTTTCGGCTTGAGTAAAGAAATTTGTTTTCTCCCTTCCATTGTCATTTGTCTTTAGAACCCTGGCATAATGAAATTTACGTGTTTGCTCATATAATTTACTAGATGGGAAATGACATCCTCGGTCGAGGCGATCGGTGCTTGCGATAATTCCGATGGTAGCAACACAAGTAACACCATGGCGAACATGAGTGTGATCAGTCGCAAAGAATTTAATAGTGTGAAAGACAACGCTGAAAAATTAATCAAATTACTTTATTATCCCTGGGGCACATTTTACTATTTTAAAGTACTTTATGTTTTTTTTATAAATTCTTCCTATATCTATGTTTCATGAACAAAATGATAATAGAGCATAGCAGTGCAATTGAAACCCTAGATTTTTGTGAAGTCAAGGTGGCCCTCCTTCTTGTAAAACCCTAGATTTTTGTGAAGTCAAGGTGGCCCTCCTTGTAGATTAAAATAGTAATATAGAATATAGACCCTATAAATTAAAATAGTAATATGAATATTAATAATATAGAATATAGACCATACACAAAAATATTATTAGTTGTAATAAATTTTTTGATGCTAGTATCATTAATTAGTTTTGATTTACCAATAGTGGAGTTGAACCACACATAAGTTATGTGATAAAGGTTAAAAAATATTAAATATTTCATTATTTTTTATATTTTCTATATATATAATTTTAATGGTGTTCTATACGATATTTCAAATATTTTATATAAATATTAAAAATTTGGAAATGTTTTTTTTATAAATTAAAATATTAATTTTATATTTTTATATATGAACATTAATAATATAAAATATAAATTATTTCATTAGGTTCTTTCAAAAAATAACTATAACTATAGTTTTTATTGATCAAAATTATATGTCGAAAATTCATAAAAAAGCTCAATCAAAATTGTCCATCAAGCAAACGAGTGTTCAAAATACACTTAAAAAAGATTGACCATCATACATAATCCTAAGAAGGCTATAAAAACTTATCAACCTAAAACGAAAACCATATTAGGCTAAATTCTTCCTATATCTATGTTAAACTTATCAACCTAAAACGAAAACCATATTAGGCTAAATTCTTCCTATATCTATGTTTCATGAACAAAATGATAATAGAGCATAGCAGTGCAATTGAAACCCTAGATTTCTGTGAAGTCTAGAGGTGGCCCTCCTCCTTGTAGATTTCCTATGCAACTTCGGGTGCATCCTCACACAGTATCTAGAACCAGGTGGACTCGGGTCCCTATACGTGTTCTTGGTATTTTCTTTGTTTTGCTCCTCAAACATGACATACAATGTAATATTGAATTGGGATCTGCAAAAGAGTTCATTTTTTCTTTCAAGCATCTTGACTCCATGCACGATGGCAGCATTTTTGTTGTCCACTTCCATAACTTGGGTTACCATAATCTTAACAGTCTAATAATTATCTACAAATTTAAAGTACTTTGTTTATCTAGTTCTTAAGTAGTTCATGTCTTCAACCCATGCCTTAACAATCTAATAATTATCTACAAATTTAAAGTACTTTGTTTATCTAGTTCTTGAGTAGTTCATGTCTTCAACCCATGCCTTAATCTCTTGAACAATTTATGCTTATGAGGTGTTACCTCTTTGACTTCTGAATGCATCCTCTGTCTCAACTGCAGATTGATTCTCCCCATCAAAGATTGCGATTGACCAACCCTTAGAGAAGAAGAAACTTAATTTTTTTTCCCAAATTTTGTATTATGAAAATGATTTACATGTCAAAAGATTTTATCCTTATAATAAATTTTATTTAAAATTTTACATCTGAAATGAAAGGGTTTATATGAAAACGGACCTGACAAAATATATTTTTTCAACTTACATCATATTAATATTAATAATATAAAACACTTCTCCACGTGGTCAAATTATGTTAAAAGAAATTGTGCCACTCGATAGGTTACAATTACTAAATTCATGTCATATATCATGATGATCTGCTATGGTGGATCATGGATGTTCCTTTGCAAGATGATTTTTATATGGTGTTATGCCGTGAACACATGGGCAGGTATTGTCGACTGTTCGTTTCATTATGAATTTGTTAGCAACATACCGTTTTCTTGGGGTTTTGGCCCAAATTTTGCAGCTTCGTACCCAATACTTTTGCCGTACACAAGCAACGTGCTCCACAACTTTCGTTCCGGATTCGTCCATGTCTAACATATATTTGGCATGCTAACAATCATTGGAATCAACGTTTCGTTCTTCATAGGTACTAGGAAAAGTTGTTCGTGCAATTATATCTCCATTTTGAATCTCGAAATTGTCAGAAATCACTTTCTCATTCACTTTCAAATCCAAGGACGTTTGGCAACTGTGGCACCGCCCTCAATCGCTCGATGGAATGAATCTCACTGAAGATCTAAGTACATTAGACATTTCAATGTGCTATACTTAGCATATGAACTCAGAAATACAACAGAATATGTTAACACCAAATTACTTGATATATATATTAAGAACTTGGGCACTGCGCACTAATACAAAATACAATACTGTGTCAAGTTTCAGTTGCAACAACTTCTGAACAACTTCTACTAAACCTTTACAAAACTAGAGCTTGAGCTCTTAGACTTTTTCGACTCCTCACAACCGTTGTTGTTCCTAATGTTCTCTTTATTTTGTTCTATATCGACTACCTATAGACTCAGACATATATATAAGACCGAAACTTCATATAGAAGTAAAACCGACTCAAGCAATAAAGATGTCAATAAATACGACTAACTTCTATCTACTTAATAGAGCTCCAGAAAGATAAAGATCAAATCTTTTAATATTCTCCTCGTAACACTCCTCCTTGATGTGTCTGACAGACTAAACGTCTATGCTTTCCATGACAGACAGAGTTGGTGTAAGCATGAAGCTCATGACTTGTAATTAATATTTCCAGCACTCCCCCTTAATTATAAGTAGGTGAGTTTACAAAACACAAAAACTTACATCATAAAATTTGAATTGACATGAACTATCATACATTTGCGACTGTGCCAACTCCTAAACAACTATGCAGTTTTTGAAATGCATCTCTTGCTAGAGCTTTTGTAAATATATATGTGACTTGTTCTTTAGACCCAGAAAATTCTAAACAAATTTCTATGTTATTTACTAATTCTCTAATAAAATGACACCTTGTATCAATGTGCTTGGTTTTCTTGTGAAACACATGATTATTGGATAACACGATGGCTGAATTGTTGTCACAAAATATTGTAGTTGGTTCCTATTCTTCCTGCATCAAATATTTTCACATTCGTCTCAATGAAATTGCTTGACAGGATGTGATTGCAGTTGTGACATGCTCAGCTTGTGTTGAAGAAAGAGTCACAATAGGATGTTTCCTTGATGCCTGTTAATGCTCTGTAAATTCCTAGAGGTTATTAGGAAAGAAGAAATCTACGAGAGGTAACTTTATCCAACCACTTCGAAACTAGAATCAAGCCCTACCAGCTTCAGAGAGGGATCTTTCTATATGATTTAGATGTGTTTTGAACTTAAGATATTACGCTAGTTAAATAAACAAGATTGAAAAGGTTTGTTGTTTTTGTTGAGTTGGCTGAAAGGACTTTACGCATCCATTGGGCTATGGGGTCTGTGATATAGAAATAAAAATCTAAACCAGAAAACAAAAGATTCTTTTCACAGGGAAGGATAATGCATTCATTGCATTCTTTTAGCAGTAAAATGATGAAAAGCAAAATAGATGAGAATATCAACTAAAGTAAAGAAGCAGTTAAGAATTTATTTATTGTAATATCAAAAGATAAACATTAAGATCTTTCAAAGTCTGAAACAGGGTATACAAAGATAAATCCTGCAACATGTGTTACTTCTAAAGATTTAGATTAGAAAACAATATGACAACTGAGTAGGAAAACATTCAACATAGAGAAGAAAACATCACCAGTGAATAACATGCGAGAATCCTATGAAAATGTCTCTTTGTATTAATGGAAGATCTCTTGAAAAGATTACAATCTTATAGCTTGCAGGGCGTAAAGATCAACCCTCAATACTTCAAAGTGTGAAGTATTTATAACCAAAAATTACAAACGATCCTGTCATTAAAGATCAAGATGTGGCTAATCTAAATTTAGCTAACTAACTTAACAAGATACAAAAATCTAGGAAACTGTTTGATGATGTGTCAAAACTTCATGTTGTTTTCTGGGTGAACCGTTGGTGAGGCCTCTGCACGACCTATTATGAATGGATAGTTGACTGGGCTTGGAAAGCTCATCGACTACTCGATCAAATTGTAAATATCGTCCCATCGAAGGTGGCTGGGAATGCTGACTTTCAGAAATCTACGATATACTTCATCCATCTTCGTGTACTTGGAAAAAGTTGGCTTGGTGATGAAGATGTACCAGCTCTCATGTTGTATGATGATGGCCAACTGTAAAGAAACCAAGAATGCCTTACCAGTGATACTGCCTTGTATTACTGAGAACTTTGAGCTATCCTTAGCCACAATGGCTAATCTCTTTTTATAATCAGGGAGTGTCATCAATTTATCATTTATAACTCTCATACCAGGAAGGCCTTTCTTCTACAGAGCTTCGATATTACTAAAAAATCTTTGTATTCCTACGTCCATGGTCTGGACCTTTTCCTCCAGCTGTAGCATCAGTCCTCTCTTTGTCAAGACCCTCTTGACCTTGAGGATGGTCTTTGTCCTATAGTCAATTTTCAACTCTTCTAGCTCCTCTCTGGTTTTGGAATTTAGAAATTTGATGATCTCAGTATCTTCTGTGGGCATCTCTCCCAGTTCTCCTCTTATCTTCTCGATGGTCTGCTGACTTCTTTGCACTAGTTCGTTTTGCTCGAACATGATTTGTATCATTGACCATATTTCATTCATGGACTTGGTGATGTCCATCCAGACACTTTCTTTGACCTTAACCAGTGTCTTGCCTGCCACTGTTTGCTTCTGAAGTTGTTACAATTCCTGTTTGAGATGGTCTGAGGTTTGTTTTTCCTTGGAGAAGCTAGTTTGGTAAGAAGACTTGAGTTCGTGAAGGTTCTCAATCTCCTTTTTTAATCTGCTGATCTATGTCTCTTGCAAATTCATTTCTTCCATAGATTTAGCTAGTTCAACAATCTTTTCCAGGGCTGTCAGTGGAGTTGTTGAAGGAATTTCTGCAACAGACGTTGTGCTCACTCCTGTGAGTGGAACTGCGCTTAGTTGAATGATCTCCATGGGCTTTGACCGCTCCTTCTCTTTTACTAGCTTTTCCAATTCTGCTTCCATTTCTTTCAACTATGCATTCTGCTCCATGATGAGCTTGACAATCTCATACTTCTCCCCTTCTATATCTGCTATTTCCTTTGCTTGTGAATCTTCTGTTGGAGTCAATTTAAATTGTTTCCTCAGAGATGCTATATCGACATTTTTCTTTTTTAGCATCTCCTCGATTGGTTTCACATTCGAGGGATCATATTTGATCTTGAGGACTAGTTCTTCCAACGTCTTAATCCTGTTATCCTTGGAAAATGATGATATTTTTTCTAGCTTCAACTGCCTCTGGACATTATTTAGAGATACCTGTAACTTGGAGGCAGCGGTGGAAGCATGTGCCAATGTGGAGAAAACCATTTCTCCAGTTTGCCTGTGCAGATCCATCTGATTAGCTAGATGGACATCTTTAGTCTGGAATTCAAACATTTCTCTTTTGTAATCGGTGATTACCTTCGGGTCTGGCACCTGTGCTTGCAGAAATTCCATTTGCATTCTACCTTTCTTAGTGTCGAATGCAGACAGTAGTCGGTGTTGTGCAGTGGACGTTTACTTCCAAAACTGAGCATACGTGTTGCTGGTCAACGTCTGATTTTTCTTTTTGCTCAGATCATACTTCTAAAAAATACTCAATTTCAGTCCTATTTTTCTCGGTTGGCTAGCTGGTGGAGTATCTGTAGGCTTTCTGGGAAACACTATAGTCGTGATTTGTTTGTTTCTTGTACTAAGGAGTGACTGATCAACCTCTAATGTGGTAGTGGATTGCATTCCCTTTTTGCCAGCCGTGTCGGGTGCCGAACTGGCTTTTGGCCTCTTTGTATGTAGTTAAAATTATTCAGATGATACTTCAGTGATAGAAGGTGACACATCTTGCCTAAGCCTTTTCTCCTTGGGAGCCTATGGTGTAGTCGTCTGTGAGACAGTGACCGAGAGGTCATGTTGTTTTGTCTCAACCAGAGCGTTTGGCTCCCATTCTGTCTGGTTGACAAATTTTTCTATCTCAAGCCTAGATGTGTGGATGTATGGGATATTCTTATTTTTGACCCTCATCTCGGAAATTATCCCGCACGGATCATAGTTCCATGCAAAACTAACAAAAAACTTCATTTATTTTAGCAGTCTGTCTACTTCCTCTGTGATGCCTCATCTATTGTAGATGAAAGACCCAATTTTCCCTTTGATTCTAAGTTGTTGCTTCTTCTTCAGAGACACAAAATGTATGTCATCTGAATTTATCATTTGCCTTATGTATTCCAGGGAAAAAATCCTCACGAGTAAATTCATGGGCAATTTATATGGGGCCAACTCACACCCATAATCTCTAATCTCAGTGTGGTTTTGGTACAGGTACCAATCAATAGTCTTTGTAATGTTTGAGAGATGTAAAATCCTTGAAATTTCCTCGTTAATTATAGGTTCGGGTCTGCCGCTGAGAATACTCACCACTGGGTGGTAGAACTGCTCAATGAACTGCTTGAAACTGAATTCTGTAGAGTTATGTCTGAGCAACAAATTCCACGTTGTCACTGCCTGTGGCCTCCCATCTTTATCCATCTTCTACATTGAAAAGGAAAATTTATCTGCTTGAAAGAACACGAACATGTAAGCCAGTATTGAAGAATACCGGAACATGCCTTCTCTCACGAAGTGGTTGAATTTTTCGTGAATGTTGTCCACTAGGAACATACTGTATTCGAACTAAGTAGTGGGTCTCTCATCTGTTGAAAAAATGGAAAGAAATCCTAAGATGGGTTCATCCACCCATTGATTCAAAAAATATCCAAGCAAGACACATAGTGATGTGATAACCTGGTTTCCCTTTACTGAGAACAGGGAGGAAGGATAAGGGGGGTTTGTAGTGGGGAGCTAAGTGGATTGTGGGAGGAAAATCTCAAAAATCTGAGCTCTTTGGGGGAAAAATAGCTTCTGGTAGAGCTCTGTGATGATTTCAAGGTTGAAAGGTGAGGGGGACTCGACTCTGGGTATCTGCATCATTTAGTCAATGGTTTTTGGTGTGATGAGGAAAAGAATTTCTCCAAACAAAGACATAATGGCTCTTTGTTCAGGGATATAATGGGCCTCGCATTTGAAGGAGAATTCGGGAAAGTTGTGAATCTAGGGGAACAGATACAGGGGAAGATTTGACTCCCAGAGGCCAATCTCATTGCTTTGGTCAATGAAAACCTCTTTGAGCCATGACTGCAAGTACGCAAAGTCGAACTCACATTTGGTGTCCACAATTAAATGGTCTTTGTCGGCCAGGGGGATCTTGTCTAGGTCGACAGGGGGTGGGAGGAAAGGATTTTCCTCAGCTTCTGTTCTCTTTGATTTTTGTGCCATCACTGTATAAATACCTGCAAATCAAACAATCATTAGTGGGGATGATGGTAGCTTTGGATAGTTGGATGTAACGGAAAAGGAAAATGGGGAAAAAATTCTCTGGTGTGGTGATAGGGTAAATGGTAAGGGAATGAAAGGTGAAGGTAGTTTTTGAGAAAATGGATACCCGTTGGGTGCGGAATACAGGTCATCGAGTTAACAGATAGGTTAACCAATCATAAATGTCCAATGGGTCGTTTAGAGCATGAGATGGCAGGTGAAAATGACTTAAGAATATGGTCGGGCAACGTGGCGGGAGTCGATTGGGGAGTAACCATGGTTAGAGGACTTGTAACGAGCAAGCAAGGGGAAATGACTGACATAGTAATGAGAAGTGACCTGTAGGGAAAAACGTGGATAATGACTTCATGGGGTGACAAGGTATGTCAGACCTTGGGAGGAAATGGGATTCTAACCCAATATATTCCTGCCACATAGAGATAAGGGCCCAGCCAAGAAAGAATCCATTCCGGACACCCCTCCCTCTACTAAAAATAGATCGGTCGAGGGGGTCTGAAAAACACCAAGAGTCGTTGATCTGCGCACTTTATTTTCAACCGTAGATCTGTGCGCGATAGTTAACCAACATTTCGGACCACCCCCCATAGTTAAAGGTAGAATGGTCAGGGGTGGTCTGGAATCCAATCTGAGCCGTGGATCTGAGTGTGTAGATCTGAGCCATTTGTATATGCGCTTTCGTTATTTCCAATTCTGGAACCCCCCTCCCCCCGTTAAAATTATAATGGTCGGGGGGGTCTAGAAAAACCTGTCGACCATAGATCTAGGTTCCTACTCTCAGGTCATTCATCTATGCACTATGCTTAAATGTGATTGCGAAGGAATATGTGCTCTGGAAAACTTAGGATAAATGCATATTGTGGGTTTTTCCCTAGCTTTTCCATGTTTCTATCACCAAGGGGCTAGACATCAAACATTTTAAACCTCAAAGACATGGTTCAACATTGATCATCATGCTGGTTTTATTGAAATAAAGAAAACTACCCTATTCTCTGACCTAATTATCTATGAAAATTAGCCCAGATTAAATAGTTGAACTAAGAAATTACTCTATCCTAGATCTATCTGACCAAGATTAGGCAGTCTGGTCAGATTTATTTACTAACTAACTTAAATCACTAGGCCAAGATTAAACAGTTTAGCCAAACTTATTCATTACTCCTATCAACATCCATTTAAAATAACTTGTCCATGCTTGAAAGGTATGGACCAAGTCATTGTTATTGCATGGGGCTCTATTGAATTTCTTTTATGCCCTCTTTTATTCATTTTCTTTATTTCTCTTTTTTTCTTTTTCTCAAATTATTTGCAGAATGAAAAATCATTTGACAAACAAAAACACTAATAAGAAAACATTTCAGTCACCAGTTGATCCTATAAATTATAGGGTTATAACAACGGCTCCACCTGGGGATGGTAATCTCCTTGTGAAGTGCCAAGAATCCTGATTCCTGATGTTCTGAGAAATTTTCTCAATAGTTGTCTTTGTTGCTTGATTGGTTTTATTGTTGAAAATTAGAAGACAATGTTCAGAGGCTTAGGGCCTTCTCTGCGGGCTTCAACCATCTGATCAGACTTATTTCACTCAAAACATGTAAACAATATGAAAATGGTTTGTACAATGAAAAAATGTGACTGTAGGTCCCTACTGAGGGGGTGAATAGTGCTTCAACATTCTGCCATTTACAGGTCCTCCTGGCATATTTGTCCCATCACTGTTGTTGAGAAAGAAGGCATTATTTCCACTGAATTCTTGAATCATGTAAGGCCCCTTCCATAGACTGCCAAATTTTCCATGCTTCCCCTTATCTTCATTTTGGGCATCCCATCTCAGATCCAAGTCACCTAGCTCAAAGTCATCCTCTTTAGTTCTTTTGTCAAAAATCTTTTTGATGCTTTCTTGGACAATCTGAGTTTTGTTGTATACTTCTTCTCTGGACTGCTGCAATTGGATCATCTAGTTTATCCTTCTTTGGGAGTCGTTCAGTTCGTCTTGCATATCTTGCAGCAATTTCATGACCGGAACTCCCAAGGAAGTGGGAAAAACTGCTTCAATGCCATAGACTAGCTGATATGGTAACATGCCAATTGACCTCTTGGTGGTCAGTCTGTCAACCCACAGTGCGAACACCAACTTGTTATTCCATGATTTTTTGTTTTCTTACAAAGTTTTCTTGATAATATTCACCAGGGTTTTATTTGATGACTCCGCCAGCCCACTTCCCTGAGGATAATAAGTTGTGGAATGTACCAAACCAATATGATACTGGTTGCAAAAATCTATGATCTTCTTAGATCAGAAAGCAGTTGCATTGTCAGTTATAATATTTCTAGGACATCCAAAATGAGACAAGATATTATTTTCAATAAATTTAATAATGACAGAATCAGTATCTTGCCTGCTTGGTACAGCTTCGATCCATTTTGTGAAATAATCTATAGAAGTAAGAATCCACTTGTGGTGACCAGAAGAGGGAGGATGTATTTCTCCGATGAAGTCTAATCCCCCTTGCTAGAAAGGAGCTTCAACAAAGATTGGTTTAAGGGGAAAAGGAAGAAGATTCTTTTTGCCTTCGAACACCTAGAATTTATGACACAAAGTCACTTTTTGATGCACATCTGCAAACAATGTAGGCTAGTAGAACCCAACTCTGAGAATTTTGTTAGCTGTGGTCTTCCAACTCGGATGACCACCACAGTCTCCTGCATGAAAATCCTGCAATACTTTGTCAGCTTCATCCTTCAATAGACAATTTAACAAAATACCTCCAGGATCCTTCCAATATATATTGCCTTCTAGAATGCAAAATTTTAATGCTTTCAATTTCAAAACCCTAGCTTTAGTTTTGGTTAGACTAGGGGGAGCTTGTAAGTTATGGAAAACAAATATTAGGTCTGTGTACCATGGAGAGTTCATAAATACCTCTTTCACGCTTGGAGTCGCCTCCTCTCCCTGTTCATCTACTTCAGCTAAGAAATTAATATCAAGAGCATGGAAATTGGATTCAGCCATTAACTTTGCTAGACCTTGACCTTTAATCAGTTTAGTAGGCTTAATCTCTATGTCATACTCCAGAATGATAGCGATTCATTTTCCTCTTCCACCGTCTGGATTTTCCTGAATTAAAATGTCTTTTACTACTGCGTTCGAAACATATGCGATGGTATGGGAATGCAGAATATATACTCTAAAATATTTTATGGCTTTCACCAGGGAAAAATCTTGTTTCTCCATTATTTTATAATTTGAAGCAACATCTCTTAAAGCTTTACTGAAAAATCCTATGGGTTGTTCATACCCTTTGTTGTTTTTTTGTAGTAATAATACTGTAATGGTATGTTCAAAAGCAAAAGAAGAAAGATAAAAAATCCTTGGTGAAGTCAGGACTGATCAAAACTGGAGCCTATGTGAGTGCACGTTTGACTTGTTCAAAAGATTTCTTGGACTCAGTGTCCCATTTTATTTTTGTGTCCTTTTTTAACATGTTTGTGATGTTCTTGAGAAGCTCAGCCATGTTAGGTATGAATCTTCTCACAAGGTTTATTTTTCTAATGAAAGACTGTAACTCTTTGATATTTCTTGGGTGTTCTAATTTATGAATGGCCTCGATTCTACTGGGGTCTATCTTAATTACGTCCTTATAGATTATGTGCCCTAGCAATTTACCTTCCTCTAATCTGAAAAGACTCTTCTTAGAATTCAAAGAAATCCCAAATTTCCTGCATTTCTCAAACACTCGTCTGAGATGTCATAAATGTTCTTCATCAGATTGGGAAAACATAGTTACGTTGTCCAAATAAATGACAATAAATTTGTCGAGTTCTTCCACAAAAGCGATGTCCTTCGCTCTCTGGAACATGGCCCCGACGTTCATCAACCCACAAGGCATTTTCACATACATGAAAGTACCCCATGGTGTTGTGAATGTTGTTATATCTTGGTCATCTGGGTGAACGAGGACCTAGTTATAGCCTGAGAACCCATCCAGTAAGGAGATTTGGATGGACCTAACTACCTTTTGTAATATGTGGTCCATTTTTGGAAATGGGTAGTTTTCCTTTCGAGAAACTTTGTTCAGGTTTTGGAAATCAATGCAAAGCCTGATTTCCCCAGACTTCTTTCGAGTTGGGACCAGATTTGAAACCCGTTTGGAAAATCATAACGAAACTATGATTTTAGCATCATACATCTTCTTGATTTATTTTTCTATCAGAGGAAGTAACTTGGGATTGATTCTCCTAAGTTTCTGCCTGAAAGGTTTTTGATATTCTTTTATTGGGATTCTATGTTGTAGGATGCTTGTGTCATAAGATTTCAATTCTTTGTAACCGCAGGAAAATACGTCTGAATATTCCTTGAAAATTTCAATGTATTTGAGTTTCTGCTCAGGGGGTAATGATTTGGAGAGTTTTACCATCCTAGGTTTCTCTTCTGTCCCTGTATTACAATCTTCAACTTCTTGACCACTGGCTTCAATTTTTGGTTTTTTAGCTACATCATTAAAATCAAAAAGGTCTTCTAAAGGAACTAAAGCCCTAGGTAAAACATTACTCTTTAAATGCAAAACATCATATTCTATCTCATCTTCACCTAACTCTCCTGAATCTATCTTATTTACACTATCATTTTCAAAATCATATCTTTTTACATTTTCATCCTCATTTTCTAAGTCTATGTTTGTACACTCAAAATCATTTTTACATTGTAGAAAATCTTCAATTTGATCATCATTACCAAATACCTACCAATATCTAATGTTGTCTAGGACAGTCGGTCTACACTTCACCTCCACCGTGTATGGGTGAGTGGAATGAAAATGTATCTTTCATGTGGTCGCTGACGTAGCTAACCCATCTGCTAAAATATTCTGTCCCCTGGGCATAACCTGTAAATCAACTTCAGTGAAACATTTAAGGGTATCCAAAACAACATTCATGTATGCTCTGAGATGGGGATGTTTTGTTTCATACTCACCTTTGATTTTCTTGATGATTAACTCAGAATCGCCTCTTACCATAATTTGTTTGGCATCAACTTTCTTTAGAAGTTTCAGACCGAGCATCAAAGCTTCATACTCGGCAATATTGTTAGTGCATTGAAAATTTAATTTGTAAGAATGGTTTTCCGAATACCTGGATCTATGATTCTGCAACCAAATTCCTACTCCAGCTCCTTCTTTGCTTACAGCTCCATCGAATTCCATGATCTAGAAATCTACTGGCAATTCTTCACTTATCACATTTTTCTTTCTGTCTGCCTCGGTGATTTCTTGGCCTTCATTCAGACCAGACGTATCTTCTTCCATATGAGTGATTTGTTCTCCTATATCACCATTGTTATATAGGATAAAGGAATCTAGGTCAGAATGTGCAGAGTACAGGGGATAGTTATGTGGCATTTTTTGGATGCTGATGATATATTTCATCAACATCTCTCTATACAGTCTTCTCTATTGCCCGAATATCGGGATGGTGGCATACGACATATCCAACTACAAAGTGCCTTTCAACTTGACCCCCCAAGACCTGGAAAACAACATACCATATTTTGGGGGAATGTCTGTGACCACAACATCCACAACCATGCTTTTTGCTAGAATCTGAACTAGAGTGATACATAAGTCTTTGATCAAACCGATACATCTGACTTTGCTGGAGTCAAAAGAGTGTAAGTCCTTGTAAGTTCTAGTGACCTCAAGTCCCATCTTTTCCATCACTGCTTTAGGCATCAGGTTATGGGAAGCACCCGAATCTAACATAGCATTATGTAGAATTAGGTCGTGTATATTAAGGATGATGTAAAAAGGAGAAACATTGCCATTGTCGGTTTGACCATCAACTTTAGGGACAAACAGGAGTTCGAGTTGATCATCAGTGAGATTTATAGTGTCTGAATGATTCGTTGATCTAACGGTTAATGCCTTTGTGCCTATATCAGGTTCAATGCTCAGCACTTTAATCACATTCGAATGATAAGCGTCTTTACTCATCAACTCAGAAAGGGGAATGAGAATTTTCACTTTGGCTAATTCCCCTTCGAGGTTGAAACGTATAGGTGCTCTGCTTTGGCTCAACAATTCTGATTTGTCCACCATAGTCTTCTGGCAAGAATTATTTGGTGGATTAGTTGATGAAACCTCAGTCTGCGATGATCTTTTTAGAATAGTAAGGTTTCTTTTTGTTGGAACTTTAGCATTACCTTTCTCAGGGCTCTTCTCGGTAGAAGGCTCAGGGGCTCTGTTGGTTTCGACTACCTTCTTCGTTTCGGTTACCTTTTTTGGGGAAATTTCATCTATATTTTTACTTCGCAGATTGTACTATCGATGTACCTCCATAATAACATTTTAAAATGCTTGTTGTTTGGTATCTTCAGCTTCTTCACTTACCTTTGTTTGAGAGAGAAGAAAAATTTCTTGCTCTTCCTGGGTGAGGAAAATAGCTTCGTTATCGTGAATGCCCATGAGGTTTATTTGAGTATCCTCTAGTTCTTCAATTACTTCTTCTCCTTCATTGGCATAATTTTCTTGTAAGGGCGGTCTAATTTGTTGATCAGGACCCCTCTCTTCTCTTTGATCTCTAGGATCTCTCTACCTGATTTGAGCAGGATTCCTTTTGAAGTTAGGATTTTGAATTTGAGGAGCTGGTTGGTTTTCTCTAGGAGGGTTTCTTTCAGATACAGTGAGTGTATCCATCATCCTTTCCATTTCTCTATCTAAGGAATCCAATTTGGCATTAGAAGAAGATGTGGAAGGTTCTTCTTTAATCGTGACTCTCCTCTCCATCCTCTGTCGTTTCCTTTTAGCCAATAGGTTAGCCTCCACGCTTATTGTGCTTTTCTGCATGTCTTCCAGGGTGGTGGAATTTCTTTCCCTTAATTGATATGACATAGCGGCATCAAAACCGTCAGGGAATTTTATCAATGCTAAACCTTGTGGGGGTTTAATATTGACTGGAATTGCATTGTACAAATTATTGAAGCGAATGCAGTAATCTTGAACGGTCTCACCTTGATTCCTCTTGATGTTTTCGTATTCTGACAAGATTTGGAGGGGATTTTTCTTTACCCCCCATCTGTCTAGAAAACTTCTTTGAAATGTTGTAAGGTGGAGCACTGAGGTATCATGTAAACCCTTGTACCATTTCTTAACATCACCGGTCAAACTCTACTCAAACAATCTCATTTAAACGTTTGCCTCATCTACTTCCTATAGATCAAAATAGTCATTCATTTTATCAACATGTTGTTGTGCGCTCAAGGGCCATGTTCCATCAAACTATGGAAGTCTCGTTTAATAATCCTGCGGCATAGAATGAAGAGGTGCGGCCAACACCAAGGGAGCATATCTGGCTGCCATGATAAGTGGAGGGGGTGGGACAACAACCTGGAGGATAGTTCAAGTAGTGACAGATGACGAGGAGGAGGAGGGGCTTGTTGGAACGGAGTGAGAAGTTTGAGGGCTCGTAGTGGGAGATAATATTTCAAGGGTCCGGGGTTGCAAGGTTTTTAGATCTAGAACGATTTCAGTCACAAAGCTGTCAGATTTTTTTCTAAACAGGCTATGTTCAAAAATGGTGTCAAAGTTAAGATATTGAATAGTAACAAGTTCCTATGGAAAAGAAGGGGACTTATGAAGGGGACTATGACTTCCTAAACCTTCTACAATGGTCTTTTGCTTGAGTAATTATTCTGGATTATTAGTTTCTATTACAGGTTCTGGGTCTGGGTGAGATCGAGTATAAGCTCTTTTGGGAGCCAGATTTCTTTTTGAATTTTATATTTTTTTTTTTATAGTTTTATGAGTCCGAAATCAACATGTACGAGCTTTTAACAGCCTCTAAACATTATTACTTTATCAGACTTGCAATTTTTCAAAAACAAAACTTTTTTCTAAGGAAAAGAAAACATGGGGTCGAAAAATTCGTTCTTTCTTAGTATGGTCACCACTATGTTAACTCTCTGTAAATTCCTAGAGGTTGTTAGTAAAGAAGAAATCTACAAGAGGTAACTTTATCCAACCACTTCGAAAATGGAATCTAGCCCTACCAACTTTAGAGAGGGATCTCTTTGTATGATTTAGATGTGTTTTGAACTTAAGATATTAGGCTAGTTAAATAAACAAGATTGAAAAGGTTTGTTGTTTTTGTTGAGTTGGATGAAAGGGCTTTACGCATCCAATGGGCTATGGGGTCTATGCTATAGAGATAAAAATCTAAACCAGACAACAAAAGATTCTTTTCACAGTGTAGGATAATGCATTCATTGGATTCTTTTAGCAGTAAAATGATGAAAAGAAGAACAGATGAGAATATCAACTAATGTAAAGAAGCAGTTAAGAATTTCTTTACTGTAATATCAGAAGATAAACATTAATATCTTTCAAAGTCTGAAACAGGGTATAAAAAGATAAATCCTACAACATGAGTTACTTCTAAAGATTTAGATTAGAAAACAATATGAAAACTGAGCAAGAAAACATTCAACATAGAGAAGAAAACATCACCAATGAATAACATGCGAGAATCCTGTTAAAACGTCTCTTTGTATTAATGGAATATCTCTTGAAAAGATTACAATCTTGTAGCTTGCAGGGCCTAAAGATCAACCCTGAATACTTAAAAGTGTGAAGTATTTATAACCAAAAATTACAAACGATCCTGTCATTAAAGATCAGGACGTGGCTAATCTAAATTTAGCTAACTAACTTAACAAGATATAAAAATCTAGGAAACTATTTGATGATGTGTTGAAACTTCATGCTATTTTCTAGGTGAACCGTTGGTGAGGCCTCTGCACGACCTCTTCTAACTGGATAGTTGACTGGGCTTGGAAAACTCATCGACTACTCGATCAGATTGCAAAGCTCTTCCCATCGAAGTGGATGGGAATGCTGACTTTGAGAAATCTACGATATACTTCATCCATCTCCGTGTACTTGGCAAAAGCTGGCTTAGTGATGAAGATGTACCAGATCTCATGTTGTATCTTGATGTCCAACTGTAAAGCATCCAAGAATGACTTACCAGTGATATTTCCCTGTATTCCTAAGAACTTTGAGCTATCCTTAGACACAGTGGCTAATCTCTTTTTATAATCGAGGAGTGTCATCAATTTGTCATTTATAACTCTCATACTAGGAAGGCCTTTCTTCTGCAGAGATTCGATCTTACTGAAAAATCTTTGTATTCCTGCATCCATGGTCTGGACCTTTTCCTGCAGCTATAGTAGCAGTCCTCTCTTGGTCAAGACCCTCTTGACCTCGAGGATGGTCTCTGTCCTATATTCAATTTTCAACTCTTCTAGCTCCTCTCTAGTTTTGGAATTTAGAAATTTGGTGATCTCAGTAGCTTCTGTGGGAATCTCTCCCAGTTCTGCTCTTATCTTCTCGATGTCCTGCTGACTTGTTTTCACTATTTCATTTTGCTAGAACATGATTTGTATCATCGACCATATTTCATTCATGGACTTGGTGATTTCCATCCAGACACTTTCCTTGACCTCAGCTAGTGTCTTGCCTACCACTATTTTCTTCTGAAGTTGTTGCAATTCTTGTTTGAGATGATCTAAGGTTTGTTTTTCCTTAGAGAAGCTGGTTTGGTAAGAATACTTGAGTTCCTGAAGGTTCTCAATCTCCTTTTTTAATCTTCTATTCATTTCTTCCATATATTTAGCTAGTTCAACAGTCTTTTCCAGGGCTGTCATTGGAGTTGCCGAAGGAATTTTTGCAACAAATGTTGTGCTCACTCCTATGAGTGGAACTGTGCTCAGTGGAATGACCTCCATGGGCTTTGACTGCTCCTTCTCTTTTACTATCTTTTCCAATTACACTTCCATGTCTTTGAACTGTGCATTCTACTCCATGATGAGCTTGAGAATCTCATCCTTCTCCCCTTCTGTCTCCATTATTTCCTTTGCCTGTGAATCTTCTGTTGGAGGCAATTTCAATTGTTTCCTCAGATATGCTATATCGACATTTTTCTTTTTGAGCATCTCATTGACTGCTTTCACGCTCGAGGGATCATATCCAATCTTGAGGACCAGTTCCTCCAACATATTAATCTTGTTATCCTTGGCAAAGGATGATATTTTTTCTAGCTTCAACTGCGTCTGTGTTAAGGTCCTAACCCGCACATAGGTAGATTAATGTATTCGGATGTAATAAAGGTCAATATTAATAAGACCTTTCAATAAAATAGAATAAGGCGGATGTAAGAAGACCT
>JZKD02S2001011.1:1139750-1164456 GCA_000966675.3 Picea glauca | reverse complement strand
TTCGTATATCATTTCTGTGTATTGTGAAGATTATGCTGGATATTTCACTGTTATTCTGTTATTTCTAGCATTTCGTTTATGTTCTGCATATTTTATATATCTGGTATCTTGCAGTCTGGACATTATTTAAAGGTACTTGTAACTTGAAGGGAGTGGTGGAAGCATGTGCCAATGTGGAGAAAACCATTTCTCCAGTTTTCTTGTGGACATCCATCTGATATACTAGATGCACATCTTTAGTTTGGAATTCAAATGTTTCCCTTTTGTAATCGACGATTACCTTCGGGTCTGGCACCTATGCTTACAGAAATGCCATGTGCATTCTACCTTTCTCAGTGTCGAATGTAGACAACAGTCAGGGTTGTGCAGTGGATTTTTACTTCCAGCACTAAGCATAGGTGATGTTGGTCAGCGTCTGATTTTTATTTTTGATCATATCATACTACTAAAAAATACTCAATTTTGGTCCTATTTTGCTCGGACGGTTGGCTGGTGGAGTATCTGTAGTCTTTCTGGGTGCCACTGTAGTCATGATTTGTTTGCTTCTTGTACTAAGGAGCGACCAATCAACCTCTAATGTGTAGTGGATTGCATTCCCTTTTATCTAGACCTGTCGGGTGCTGGACTGGTTTTTGGCCTCTTGGTATGTAGTTGAAATTCTTCAGATGATACTTCAGTGACAGAAGGTGACACATCTTGCCTAGGCCTTTTCTCCTTGGGAGCCTGTGGTGTAGTCGTCTGTGAGACAGTGACCAAGAGGTCCTATTGTTCTGTCTCAACCAGAGTGTTTGGCTCCCATTCTGTCTGGTTGAAATTTTTTTCTAGCTCAGGCCTGGATGTGTGGACGTACAGGATATTCTTATTTTTGACCCTCATCTCGAAAATTATCCCACATGGATCATAGTGCCATGCAAAACTAAAAAAAAACTTCATTTCTTTTAGCAGTCTTTCTGCTTCCTCCCCAACACCTTGGCTATTGTAGACAAAAGACCCAATCTGCCCTTTGATTCTGAGCTATTGCTTCTTCTTCAAAGACACAAAATGTATGCCATAAGAATTTATCATCTACCTTATGTATTCCAGGGAAAAAATCCTCACAGGTAAATACCTGGGAAATTTATATGGGGCCAAATCACACCCATAAACTCTGATCTCAGTGTGGTTCTGGTACAGGTACCAATCACCAGTCTTTGTAAGGTCTGAGAAATGTAAAATCCTTTGAATTTCCATGTTAATTCTAGGTTTGGGTCTACCACTGAGCATACTCACCACTGGGTGGTAGAACTGCTCAATGAACTGCTTGAAACTTAATTCTTTAGAGTTATTTCTGAGTAGCGAAGTCCACGTTGTCACTGCCTGTGGCCTCCCATCTTTATCCATCTTTTGCATTGAAAAGGAAAATTTATCCGCTTGAAAAACACGAAAAGGGAAGCCAGTATTGAAGACAAGGATGATTTTAGGGGCTAAATTTCGCTCATGGGCTAATTTTCCATGATTTTTCCCAAAACAATATTCGCTATTCTAAAAATGATTCGCCCAAATTCTATAGGATAAAATTATTTTATCTTAAAAATCTCCAAAATTTTATATAAACTATATAAAATCCTTAGAAATTTGAATATTTTTACAAAAATATCGCCAAAAATTTATAGTTGGAATATGAAGGATTAGTAAGATTCGCCAAGGTTTCTACATTTTAAACTAAATTTCCATCCTCAAAATCATCCCTGATTGAAGAATACTGGAACATGCCTTTTGTGGCAAAGTTGTTGAATTGCTCATGAATGTTGTCCTCCAGGAATGTACTGTAGTCGAACTGAGTAGTGGGTCTCTCATTGGTGGACAAAATGGACAGAAATCCCAAGATTGGTTCGTCCACCCATTGATCCGAAAAATATCCAAGCAAGGCACATAGTGATGTGATAACTTGGTTTCCCTTTACTGAGAATGGGGAGGAAGGATAAGGGGGGTTTTTAGTGGGGAGCTAAGCATATTGTGGGAGGAAAAGCTCAAAAATCTAATCTCTTTGGTGGAAAGAATGCTTCTGGTAGAGATCTGTGATGATTTCGAGGTTGAAAGGTGAGGGGGACTCAACTCTCGGTATCTGCATAATCTGGTCAATGGTTTCTGGTGTGATGAGGAAAACAATTCTCCACACGAATTTCATGGGCCTGGCACTTGAGGGAGAATTTGGGAAAGTTGTGAATCTGGGGGAACAGATACAGGGGAAGATTTGACTCCCAGAGCCCAATCTCTTCGCTTTGGTCAAGGAAAACCTCTTTCAGCCATGACTACAAGTCTGTGAAGTCAAAATCGCATTTGCTGTCCGCATTTAAATGGTCTTTGTTGGCCAGGGGGATCTTGTCGAGGTCGATAGGGGGTGGGGGGAAAGGATTTTCCTCATCTTCTATTCTCTTTGATTTTGGTGCCATCACTGTAGAAATACCTGCAAATCAAACAGTATTAGTGGGGATGATGGTAGCTTTAGATAGTTGGCTGTAACGGAAAGGGAAAATGGGGAAAAAATTCTCTGGTGCGATGATAGGGTAAATGGCGAGGGAATGAAATGTGAAGGTGGTTTTTGAGCAAACAGATACTCGTTGGGCACGGAATGTAGGTCATCGGGTTAACGGATACATTAACCAATCATAAATGGCCAACAGGTCATTTAGAGTGTGAGATGGAAGGTGACAATGACTGAAGAATACGGTCAGGCGATGTGGTGGGAGTCGATTGGCGAGTAACCATGGTGAGAGGACTTGTAGCGGGCAAGAAAGGGAAAAGGACTGACAGAGTAATGAGAAGTGACCTCTAGGGAAAAACGTGGATAATGACTTCATGGGGTGACAAGGTATGTCAGACCTTGGGAGGCAGTGGGAGTCTGACCCAATAGATTCCTTCCATGTAGAGATAAGGGGCCCACCAGGAAACAATCAATTCCGGACCCCCCCCCTCTGTTAAAAAAAAATGGTCGTGGGGGTCCGAAAAACACCAAGAATCGTTGATCTGCACGCTTTCTTTTTAACCGTAGATCTGTGTGCGATAGTTAACCAACATTCTGGACCCCCCCGCCCCCCACCGTTAAAGGAAGAACGGTCGGGGGGGTCCGGAATCCAATCTAATTCATGGATCTAAGCATGCACACCTGAGTCATTTATATATGCGCCTTCATTATTTCTGATTCCATACCCCCCCCTCCCCACCGTTAAAGGTAGAATGGTTAGGGGGGTCCGGAAAAACCTGTTGACCATAGATCTGGGCTCCTTCTCTTGGGTCGTTCATCTATGTGTTGTGCTTAAATGTGAGCACGAAGGCATATGTGCTCCGTAAAACTTAGGATAAGTGCATATTGTGGGTTTTTCCTGATCTTTTCCTTGTTTCTATCACCAAGGGGTTAGACATCAAACCTTTTAAACCTCAAATACATGGTTCAACATTGATCATCGTGTTGGTTTTATTGAAATAAAGCAAACTACCCTATGCTCTAACCTAATTACCTATGACAATTAGCCCAGATTAAACTGTTGGAATAAGAAATTACTCTATCCTGGGGCTATCTGACCAAGATTAGGCGGTTTGGTTAGATTTATTCACTAACTAACCTAAATCACTTGGCCAAGATTAAACAATTTATCCAAGCCTATTCACTACTCCTATTAACATCGATTTAAAAGAACTTGGCCATGCTTGAAAGGTATGGACCAAGTCATTGTTATTGCATGGGGCTCTATTGAATTTCTTTTTTTCCCTCTTTTATTCATTTTCTTTCTTTATTTTTTTTTTCTTTTTCTCAAATTATTTGCAGAATGAAAAATCATTTGACAAACAAAAACACTAAGAAGAAAACATTTCAGTCACCAGTTGATCCTATAAATTATAGGGTTATAGTAATGCCCATGACACTATACCTATTCCAAAATGAAATCTGTACCGAGAGGTACTTTTCCTGTCATCTATGTTTCCTCCATAATCATTGTCACTATATCTAATAAGTCTAAAATCTTCTGAACTAGAATACATAATGCCAAAATATTTTGTTCCATTCACATATCTTAGAATCCTTTTACCTACCTTCCAATGTGATTCTTTTGTATTTTCCATGAATCTTCAAGTGAAACTCACTCCATACATAATATTAGGCCTTGTTGTTGTGAGTTACATAAGGATGTCTACCAACCTTTTAAACAAGGTGGGAACCACTCTAGATCCTTCATCTTCCTTGCTTAACTTCAATCCTGTTATGACTGGTGTTGGGGATGCTTTGGAATTTATCATGTTTAATCTTTTCAAGATTTCATGCACATACTTAGATTGTGAAATAAATATACCAACATTAGAATGGTGAACTTCAATACCAAGAAAATATCTCATCAACCCCAAATTAGTCATTTCAAATTCATCCTTCATGACTAACTTAAATTATTCTATGCCAAAATTACTTGTAAAAATCAAATCATCTACATATAAGAAAATAATTAACATATTACCTTGTTGGTTTTATTTGATGTACAGTTTTGGCTCACATTCAATTCTATGGAATCCATTCTAAGTTATATAGGAACCTATGTGATGGTACCAAGCTCTAGGAACTTTCTTTAATCCATACAATGTTTTCTTCAATATGTACACCTTGTTTTCTTCTCCTGGAACATCATAGCCTTGTGGTTGTTCTATATACACTTCTTCTTCTAAATGTCCATTTAAAACTGATGACTTTACATCCATTTGATAAACATGGCACTTGTTCTGCGTAGAAATGGCCAACACAGTTCTGACTGTGTCCATGCACAGAACATGCACAAATTTTTCATTGAAATCAATTTGAGGTTGTTGTGTAAAATCTCTTGCAACTAGTATTTTCTTGTTCTTCTTCATATTTCCTTCTGCATCTTTCTTGGTTTTATAAATCCACTTGATACCTATGAAATCCTTGTCTTCAAGTGCATTTACCAAATTCCATGTCTGATTGTTCTCTATGCATCTAATTTCTTCATCCATGGCTTGTGCTAATACATCATATTTGACAACTTCTTCAACAGTTAAAGGATCATCTATCTGTGAAAACAGAGAAAAGAATGAAAATGAATTTGTTGTGCCAACATTATAAATGTCACACAAACTTCTTTTCTTCCTTGGTAACAATCTTTCTAATGTTGAATATGGAGTTGTATAACTGCTTGGACTGCTTGTTGGAGTTTGTTGTGCTCTAAGTGTACACTGCACACCTACAATTCTCACTGGAGTAGTTTGAGCTAGGATTTGTGTCGTAGTTCTAGAAGTAGAAGGAATTGTGCACTAGTTGGTACATGGTCTTTGAACCATTTCTTCCTCCATGTCATCATGCTCAATAAATTTGAATGCCTTTTCTATGCTTCCATCCCATGCTTCATTCTCCACAAATTGAACATAATGAATAATTATGAATTTTCTTGCATATGATCATATAGTTTGCATGCTTTTGTATATTCAGAGTACCCCAAAAAAATACATTTTTGTCTTTTCTTATCTAGCTTCTTTCCCAACGCATCTGGAACATGTGCATATGCGACAGAACCAAAAAAATTTAAGTGCACCACATTATCCTTCATACATATACAAACTTCTTGAGGAACTTTGTTCTTCACACTCTTTATCAGACATATGTTCATGATGTATATTAGAGTTGCTACTGCCTCATCCAAATATTCATTTGAAAAATGTTTGGCTACCAACATATTGTGCGCCATTTACATGATGGTATGATTCTTCCTTTCTATGACACCACTATGTTGTGGTGTATATTGCACAATGAATTGTTTGTATATGCCATGAACTTTACAAAATTTATGAAACTCTCTTGAAATGTATTCTCTTGCTTTGTCATGTGACATCCCCAAAAATAAAGTATTTTTAAAATTCAAAATTTGTTAGAAAATTATTCCGTTTTTAGTAAATTCGAATTTGGAGGGAAGCATGTCGCCAAAGGTGATGACAAAATGGATAATGAAATGACTGGAAATAAAGGTGTTTTTACAATAAATAATGAATAATTTGGGGAGAAATGTACAAATACAGAAACGAATGCCCCAGTGTGATATGGGTGGCCCATGGAGGGCAGAATTTTCTTGGAAAACCGATGAAGGGTGGGGGCCCCATTGGTGAGTTTCTGTATGAGGTAGGTGAAATGAAGGTAGGTTCACAGATGGGAAAACTGATTGTGGATGAAATGGAGGGTTCATGATACTGTGGAGGTGCAGGTAAAAAATAGAAATGTAAAGAGATAATCTGGGAGTCCGTGTGGGAAAGCTTAGCAAAATGAGGAGAAGGAGTATGTGGTTGATTTGCGACATGATGAAAGAATATCGGGACACCCATCCCTAAAGGGTAATGAAGAACAACATGAGTGTCAAAAGTGGCAAAAGGTGATATAAATGGGACAATTCATGTGGGTAAGAATGCTACCGGGTAACAGTACCGAAGATGCAAAATGGAGGTGTGGGTACTGCAGAGCCGGGAATGGGGATCCTAGAGGTAAACATTAAAGGGTGTGACTAGAAGTGGAAGTGTGATACAATGGGAAAGACTACATGCCAGTGTTGAGTATATACCTGAAGGGGTTGTGCCGATGGATGATGAGCAAGTACCTGCACACATGAAAACCAAATACCCAAAGTGAACAATATCTGAAGAGAATCAAAGATATGAGCATGTATTTGATAAATGTGACTATACGCATGTGTACCTGACCATGATATGAAAAACAAATGCCCCGGGGGCTCAGGATGAAAAGACACCCAGGGACTGTTGTGATGTAGGTGACGGGATGTTGATCCCGTGGCTAAAGACGGTTTGAAAAATGGACACATTGGGCTCCTGGAATGGTGAGTGGAAGTTTGGCAAAAGGCCTATATATAGCTGTAGGGCCCACATTGCCACCTCATTTGTACCTTCTGCAATAATGACTGGACGAGCATTTTTCAGAGGAGATTTGGAGATTCGGGGAGGATGAGGCATCCAATTGAGGATCTACGAGTATCAAGTTAGTGGTCTGATCATCCTACATAGAAATAGGTTTTCAATTTTTGGGTAGGGGTTGTACGGGGGGGCGTACATAGACATTTAGGGGATATAGGCCCCACATGCACGGGCGATCCGGTGATAGGCACGCATACGTGAATCCCTGTACATTGAATATACGTGCATGGGGGCACGATAGAGAGAATTTAAGGTGCGCCCGAAGGGCACGCCTGTGAGCTGAACAGGCGTGCACCAATGTGCGACTGTGGGTTTGACAGGCGCGCACCTGTGCCCGTCTGTATGGTGAATAGGCGCACGCCTGTGAAGAAAACAGGTGTGCACTGATGTGCACCTGTGTAGTGCATAGGCATGCATATATGCGCACCTGTGTAATGAACAGGTGCGCATGTGTGCACGCCTGTGTAATGAACATGAACGCATGTGTGCGCGCCTGTGGGTAACAAAAAGCGTGCCTAGGAGGCAAGGTTGAAGTGTAAAAAATGAGTCTTTTTGATATTGTTGATGGTTGCATGAGATGATATAAGGCTCTGTGTTGTCTGCAGGTGGACTATGGTGACGATGCCAGTGTGGTGGCGAGAGCAAGACTAGGCCCAGTTGCGAGACACCGTGGCCATTGAGGGGCCTGGTGTGCGTGTGACTTTGGAAACCTTTGGGTTGCTAAAGTTCTTTGAGTGCCCATTAATACGGGCATAGGAGTATCTATTACAGTTCTTGATCCAGATGTGGAGTCTGGAGCTTCACTGCTTCCTCGTACGAGGAGAGAAGATCCCCTTCACTGCGGTGGAGGATATATATTTCTTGATTGGGGTCCCCTTTTGGGGAACGCCCCTACCGGCGGAGCCGGTGTTGCCCAGGACTATTTTTCTTGCCGATATTGGCCAAAGATACCATTCATGTCGAGACTTTATGTATGGCACTATGGTGAGTATAGTGGCGATAGATTCCCTGGTGCATCGTTGTATAGTAGCGATGATTGTGCGGGTATATGGGTCACTGGCGACCCAACGGATTAGTGGTGGCCAACTTTTGGTGCTAGAGAGAGTGTTGGCCGGCGAGCGGTTCACTTGGCGACTGATGCTTCATGTGAGGATGGTGGTGCAGTTGGACCACTGTCGGTCCACTGGTGCGGGGGATTTTTCTTTTGGGTCCATCCTAGTGGCCTGGTTTTTAGAGAGGGTGTCGATGTTGCGCCCGAGGATTCTACTAGAGAAGTCGGGGGCGCGAGAGCCGCAGTTGAGGCAGTGGTCGACAGTTTTGCTTCGTCATGGTGGTGGCGAAGGTGGCCACTTCTTTTCGTCAAAGGCGACACAGGTATGGCGGCATATGCCGCAGGTGATACTTCGGTACCCCTATGCTGGGGTGGACTTCCGGGGTGACCCAGACATGGTGCTACCTCCAGGGGAGGTGTTTGACCATCGAGGTATGTTTAGTATTGGTGTGCATGTTTTGGTTTATGTTGTTTTTTGAGATAGTGGTCCATATGTATATGATATAGATGTTGATATTATCTGTTGTTTTTTTTGCATGTGTAGATGTGGCAACTCACAGACATGAGGCGGAGATGCAGAGAGAATCTGCTCATCGAGAGATGGAGAGACTATCATAGGGAGAGAGACATTGGCGGGAGGATGTCGCGAAGAAACCAGCTGAGCTAGAGAGGGCAGCGAGGAGGCATCGGTTCAATGACCCTGGTGTGGGGCCATCACATGCTCCTCCAGCAGTGGCCGGAGTGGATTTTGATGACATATGCCGTCGTCTGGAGACAGTTTTACAGGATGTGCCTAAGGGCATGTGGACGTGCATCCAGGATGAGAATTTCCTGGAGCAGTGTGTAGGGGTATCGCCACCATGGTGGGCCATAGTGTGACGAGAAGCAGTGCTTGCTGCTATGACGAGTGGACGCCTACCACCGGGGCAGGAGGGTCCTGTGGGTGGACCACCACCGCATAGGGTAGGTGGTGGTGGGCCGCCACCACCTGAGGGAGGAGCAGGTGGTGGCGAGATAGAGGCACCATGAGTGGTGCATGATGTATATCTTTTTTTTGTTGTATATAGGCTGGTGAGCCCATTTTTTGTACCGAGTTGTTGCATTGGCCTGCAAATACATGTATTTTTGTATGTAAACATTTGGATGGCCTGATGGGCCTTTATATATACATGAGTATACATATTTGAGATCATGATGTTGTCTACATGTTTTTTGCTGATGTTTTGAGTACGTCCATTCTATATATATGCTGTGACAGGTTTTTGTGATATGTTTATGTATCTATAGCTTGATGTGATATATGCCAATCTAACACCATGTTATCTATTTGATCTATTATTTGATTCAATTGTCTTGGAATACGTGTAAATGTAATGGAATCAAAATGTCGAGATAAAAGCCTAACTTGCAGGTATTTGCGAAAGAGGCACCGATCGCGTATGCAGTACACATTGTTGAGCTGGAGAACGACTAGTTGAGAGTCAAGGAAGACGCTAAGGTGACGAATATGATGATGCTGGGCATCGGCCAGGAGGCCAATGACCACAGTGTATTTGTCTTGGTTGTTGTTTGCTGACCCCAAACATATGCCACTTGAATGGAGCATTTCATGTGAGGGGGTGTAGAGAGCCCAAGCAGCCGAAGCGAGATTTTGTGTCCAATAGATGGCGTCGTCGGCGTAACCGATGTGGTAGGATGGTGGAGGAAGCATCTGTCAATAGCACTAAGGATAGTTTAGATGAGAGGGGAGGAGGAAAAAGATTAAAAAAACTAGAAAAAGAAATAACCTAAAGTAGAATGACTACTTTTAAGCATAAAATTTCTTGAGATACAACCCGTTGATGGGTTCTTTGAGAGAGAGGCCTTCGGGAGAGGCCAAGATATATGTGCCTTTGGTGAGGCAATGTTGAATGATGTATGGGCCATGCCAGAGTGATTCGAATTTGCCATGGCCGAAGGTATCATGAGCGATATCGTAAGCCAAGATGAGGTCACCTTTGAAGAATGATCGAAGGTTGACATGGCGATCAAAGGTATCCTTGGATCATTTTTTAGCTGCCTCATTGTTCTGTAAGGAAGATCGACGATCTTCATCCAGAGACTCCAAGTGCAACAAGCGTTGCTCCATTGGAACAATGTCAGGTAATAGTTCAATTATGGTGCGTAAGGTGGGAATTTCACACTCGATGGGAATTGTTGCCTCGACCCCATGGACTAAATGAAATGGTGTGAAACCAGTAGCGGTTTTCACAGCTGTTTGGTAAGCCCATAGCGCAGAAAATAAAATATGATGCCAATTAGTTTTATGTTTATTAACCGTGCGTTGTAACATGGTCTTGAGGACTTTGTTAACTGCCTCAACCTATCCGTTTGACTGAGAGTAATATGGTGAGGCAAACTCGTGAGAGAAGCCTAACTGAGAGGAGAGTTCGACGAAGATCTCATTCTCGAAGTGTTTCCGATGGTCAAAAATGAGTTGGAGGGGTACTCCAAAGCGGGATATGACGTGCTTAAAGAAAAAATGCGCTGCAGTGTCAGCGATGTTGTTGAAAATGGGCATAGCTTCGGCCCATTTGGTGAAGTAATCAACGGCGACAACAATGTATTTGTGACCATTGCTAGAGGGGGGATTACAAGTCATAAAGTTGATGTCCCATTTACAAAAAGGGGCGACAGTAATGATAGGGTGAAGAAGAGCAGGGGGAGCTCGGGCTTTGTTGGCATAGAGATGACATTGCTCACATCGTTTCATGGCATGAATGCAATCATGAAACAAGGTAGGCCAAAAGTAACCGGATCAGATAATATTTTGAGTGGTGGATATACCTAAAAGATGGCCCCCACATGCGCCGCTGTGGCAGTCGTTTAAGACTCTGTCGGCCTCGTCAATAGTCAAGCATTGACGAAGAATGGTGTCGATGCCTCGCCGGTATAGGATGTCTCCGATGAGGAGGTAGCATGGGGCCTAATGATGAATACGTCGACGATCATCTCATGAAAGGTGGTTACTGAACTTTTGAGTTTGGAGGTAGATGAGGAGGTCACCGTACCAAGGATCATCCGAAGTGATGTAAAAGAGATGTTGGTCGGGAAAGTCAGTGTTGATGGGGGCACTGGTAGTGTCAGAGGGAAGGGTCGTGACAAGTTTAGTGAGAACGAGGGCCTTATTACTCTTAGGTGTGGAGAACTTGAGGTCGTATTCCTGAAGGATAACGATCCATCAAGCGAATTTGCCGTTAACTTGCCGACAACTGAGCAAGTACTGCATAGTGTTGGAATCTGCGACGACCTTTGTGGTGCGAAGCAGAATGTAATGGCGCAGTTTCTGGACTGCGAGGACAACTGCAAGAGCATGTTTCTCTTCATGTTTATACGTCAAGGGTGGTCCTGAGAGGTTCTTAATAATGTAATAAATGACGTGTTCATGATTGTAATCTCCAAGTTGGACAAGGACGCCGACTACTGATACAGCTGATGCTGATACGTAGAGGATGTAGTCGCAATTATAGTCAGGTGCACTAATTAAAGGTGCATTTGAAAGCGTTGCTTTAAGATCATCAAATGACTATTGGGTATGGTCATCCTAGTGAAAAGGGATGTCGTGATGTAGTAAGAAGAGGAAATTGTGTGCGCATATGGCTTAATCGGGGACAAAACGTCTAAGAAAGTTAGCTTTGGCCTGTAGACTCTGAAGTTGTCATAAATTCCGGGGAGGTGGAATTTCGGTGATAGCTTCGACTTTGAGGGGGTCTACAGTAATACCACTTTGGAAAATAATAAAACTGAGGAGGCTCCCTGTGGTGACACATAATACACACTTGAGAGGATTCAAGCGGATGTTGTACTGACGACACCGTTGAAAAATGATTCGTAAATCATCCAAATGTTGGGTGCATCTCTTGGATCGAGCTGTGAGGTCGTCCAAGTAGGCGAGGATGATATTAGCCAGATCGTGAAAGATGTATGTCATTGCCCGCTGGAAGGTTGCGCCGGCATTTTTTAAGCCAAAAGGCATGACACGATATGAAAAAGTACCCCACAGGGTAATGAATGCAATTTTATACTGATCGGCTGGGTGGATTTGTATTTGGTTATAGCCATAAAAATTTTCCATAAAGGAGAGAGCCTCGTGGTTGGCGCAGTCATCGATAATTTGATCGATGAAAGGCGTTGGAAAGTTGTCTTTGGGACATGCGTTATTGAGATCGTGAAAGTCTGTGCAAACACGGATAGTTCCCTATTTTTTGTCGACAAGTACAAGGTTGGAAACCCATGAAGTATAAGTGATGGGGTAAATAAACCAGACAATGCGTAATTTGTCAATTTCAGCTTTGATAGCCGCGGCTTTGGATGGGTGTAGTGGTCGATGTTTTTGGCGAACTGGTGTGATGTCGGGCTAGGTGATAATGCGATGTTTGACAATAGAGGGATCGAGGCCAGGCATTTTTGTGTATGACCAGGCAAAAATATCCCTATATTCATGGAAGAGGGCTTTATATGCGTCGATTTCCTAAGGAGTGCAAGCAACACCAATGATGATTTCTTCGATGATGCCATTTTTAATGGAAATGTCGATTTTGATGGTGGGGAAAATGTTGGCCATATTACCTTCTTCAAAAGCATTAGGGGCAGGAATGGGATTGTTGAACCAATCAATAGGCCCTGATGGGATAAAATCCTTGGTTTCGACCGTGTAAATGGGGTTTTGGTTAGGAGGCATGGAGGCTTCCTGTGGAGAGAAGAGTGCGCGGTGATGTAGCGCATCCCAGGGAGAGTCTAGGTGGTTTATCTCTTCCAGTATTTCCTCGTCATAGTGGAAATGTCTAGAATACAAGGGGTCATGAGGAGTGATATCGGTGACAGTGGTTGGGTGGTTGCCCCCTGGTGAAGAAATAGGGGGAACATGGTTAGGAGATGGTGTAGGTTCACTTGACATAAACCATATATTGAAGTAATGAGCGATGCCCATGGTGGTTGGGTGGAGAGTGTCCGTAGGGGAATGAGCAGGAGAGTTGGGGGGGTTGTGGGGTAAATCCTTAGAGGCATCATTGAAGAACCATGGAGGCGTTGGGAGTGCCTCGGGCTCGGGAGAAATGACATGAGGATCCTTGAGGGACGAGGTAATGTCAATTATCGCCTCTGCGAGTCGGTGAAGCAGGGCCAATTGATGTTGCATTTATTCAAGGATCATAGGACAATGGTATGTAAAATGAGCTAGTGAATCACAGAGACAGCAA
The DNA here is from genome assembly GCA_000966675.3 of Picea glauca. NCBI lineage: Eukaryota > Viridiplantae > Streptophyta > Pinopsida > Pinales > Pinaceae > Picea > Picea glauca. The sequence continues at coordinate 1,151,214 of JZKD02S2001011.1, read as the reverse complement.
GGGTGTCTCATACGTTCATTAACTGAAGTCGTGACATAGCGGATGTCAGTGATATTTGTTGATGAGTTCATAGCAGGACTGGGGTTGTTCTGGAAGTTCTGGCGTACGACGGCGAATGTCTGCCAAAAGCGTGGCAGTGCTGGGAAATGATGGGTATAATGGCCATACTTTGAACATATAGCACAAGCGTATTTGTTCTTCAACCCTTTACTACTGGAGGGGTGGGTGGTAGTGGTGGGACTAGTAGTAGTGGCGGGTTTTGTGGGAGTTTGATTGAGGGGGGTCAAATTCCGTAATTCAGGTAGTGACGGACAATTGTTGGTTTGGTGGCCCTCTTTCTCACATAGTGCGCAAGGTGGTCGGATGCGTGTAGGAAGCGGAGCGGTGGGCTCTTTCTTCTTTCTCTTGCCCCCAGCTGTAGCAGGGAGGTTAGTGAGTGGGGGGGTGGTGGGGGTAAGGATGAGAATCGTCATGGGGATTCCTTCCTGTGGGGGAAGGGATGGTCGAGGGACCATCTCAGGTGGGTGTAAATATGACACTGGGATTGCTAAAACCATATTAGGTAGCGTGAGTGTTGCGGCTACCTGAAAAGATTCTATACCTGGTGGAGGGTAAAAGAATGGAATTTGAGTGAGGGGTTGGGGGACTATCTCTCAAACGAGATTATGCCCCTGAGGGGATGTAGATTCGTGGACTGTGGAGGTCGACGAGTGCGCAGGAGGTTTCGACGGGAGTGGTTCTGCGACTGTTGGGATGTCAGGAATGAATGAAGCCTCTTGAGGAGGATGAGTATCCTCTGTGTGAGTTACGTTAGATGAGATGACGCATACTTGATTAGCAGGATGAAGAAGTGGTGGTGCTCCATGGTACGTCCCTAACAAGGATGGATCTTTAAAAATCCCAGGACCCATCTCAACGAGTGGATATGCATCTTGGTTTGTGTGGATGAGGGGAAGAATGTTATCGAGGTTGGCAGATGGGTTAGGCTCATAATGTGAGACTTGGTTGATGGTCACGATCTTCCCATTGTGGGGGAACATCATTGTCCAAAAGACAGAAGATGCCACTACCTTCATAGCGTACATGTAGCTACGATGGAATAGGATATTATAATCGAGAGGGGCGTTGATAACTTCGATGTCGATGAGAATAGTCTTGCCCTTGAGTTCAACAGGGATGTTTTGGAAGAGCCCTTCAGGAGAGGATGGTCGTTTGTCATAATCTTGTAATGTGATGGCAGAGGGTATGAGTTCTGGGGAACCAAGTTTCTGCCATACTTTTTTGGACATAATGCATGTAGATGCACCTTCATCGATGATACATCAATGAACTGTGATGTTCTGTATTTTTACTGGTATTTTAAAAGTGATCAAGGCGGGAAGATGAGGTTCTTCACTGTCAATATCAAAGGTGATGAGTCAAGTATCTGCAAGTTCGACTTCCCCCAAGGCGGAAAGTAGTGATTTCCGCTGCATAGGACAAGTCTGGAGGACTTCCAAGACTGACATGGAAGCTGGGGATTGCGCTAAGTCGTCTACCAAGCTATAGTTATGAGCTGCCCTAGCTTGTGGGTTGTGGACATTCCTGTGCAAGGGGATCTGAGGGATGTGTAGTGGTGGTTCGGCGGAAGGGTGGGGGATTACCAATGGGGGTCCCGTCGGTGTAGGGTTTGTCTCTGCAGGGATGGAAGGAGACTTAGTGGGTGTATCATACTGACGACTATGTGTTTGCAGAAGGATTTCTTCCTCACTAGTTAGGAGAATTGTATGCTCCGCTGGGTTGTTAGGGTTGAGGTATTGTCCCCCTTGAGGTGGGGGATGTTGTGTGTCCTGTTGGGTGTTTATCACACCTTGATGTGTAATAGGATTTTGCAGCATGACGGGAGGTGGTTGTTGCACGTATTGTTGTGGTGCCTGCTGAGGGGCAGGTTGTGCAGGAGAATGGGGAAGACTACCATAGTATTTCAACCGTTTGAAATCAGTGATCTGGGGGCAATGGTGAGTGTAATGACCGAAATCACCACAAAGGGCACAAGGGAAGATGGTTTTAACATTATTTCACCCTTGGTGTTTGTTATTATTTCCCCCTTGGGGGTTTTGGTTCCCTTGGTTCTGGTTGCCCCCAGTGGGTTGGTGCTGTGCGGGTTGATTCCCGCCTTGACCTGGGTTGTTGTTATTCCTGTTCCATCCTTTCTTCTTGGCATTGCTCGATGGATGAGTTGGGTTGGCTGTATTAAACTATTCAAAACTTTGGTATTGTTGAGCAGCAGAAGGTTGAACAAAATTTACCCCCGCATGAGGATGTGGGGGAGCCATGGGTTGTGGAGGACCAGGAAATGGGAAGTATGGATTTTGTGCTGGTATCGATCCATAAGGTACATAGGAAGGCGTAGTGATTTCACTAGTACTATAAGCTAATGTTGAGGGAGTACCACTGTTTGTGGGAATAGGTGGATGTATGGGAGGTGCCAGCGGTGGTCCACTAATGGGTGGAGGTATAGCAACAGGGTATGGCTGTTGATAAGGAGGTGGGGGGTAATAAGAAGTGCCCCCATATGCTGGCAGGTATTGAGGCATTCCATACATCGGTGGTGGTTGGGGTTGTGGACCATGGTGTGTGGTGTCACCTATTAGTCCGTCTGCTGAGTGAGACATCCCAGGTTTGTCTTGGCCAAATGGCATAGGTTTTGGAAGATCAGGAAGTATCATGTATAAGTATCCTAACTATGCATAGATGAGGTCATACTGTTGGGCCTTACTGATGGCTTCCTTTTCAGATTGAGGGAAGGTGGAAGCTACATCCTTTCCAAGGAGAGAGACAAGTAATCTAAGAAACCATTCGAGACACTGTTGCTTAGTGATTTTTGCTTTACACAAACTACGTCGCTTATGCCACTCATGAATGTGGTCAGCGATGTGTGTGGCTGAGGTTTGTTTGAAGTTAGACAGTAGTTCTAGACCATTGTCGTGGTGGATGGGTAATTGGAAGAAGGTCAAGAATGCTTTGGCCAATGACTCAAGCGTTGCGTGGGACCCTGATTTTTCTTCAACATACCATTTAGCTGATGGGCCAGTGAGTGTGCGTTGAAATAATCGCAGTCTGATGGAATCATCCATAATGCTGTTGGAGGAGCACCATAGGTGAAAGATCATGACATGGTTGGCAGGGTCATCCCTTGCCTTTCCTTCAAACTTTGGTATGTCTGAAGGTAGTTTTGTTGGCATTGCAGGCCATGTGGGATCATGCAATATAGAATCATTGGTGAGTTTGGTGAGATCCGGTATGTTGAGAGAGGCCAAGTATGGCATCTGCAGTGGGGGGGGGGGAGGATTCGCTCCAACCATAGTGTGTTGTGAACCTAACCTGTGAGGAGGGCTAGGTGGGTTGGTGCTCCCTCCTTGAGAGGAAGTGGGTCCCCCACTTCCATGTAAAGGGGAGCGAGTGAATGGATGACCTTGGGAAGTAGACCCAAGTAATGTAGAACCAAGCAAAGATGATCCTAAGATAGTAGCACTCACAGGAGTATGTGAAGGAGGTGTCGATGAGCGGGCACGACCAGATACTCCCCCTAAAATAGGAGGGAGGTTAAGCAAGCGTCATGAACGATGGGGGTTCTTTGATTCCCCTATGATGTCAGACTAGCTATGTGAATATGTGCAAAAAGTGGTGAGAGAAATACAGAAACAAGAGCCTTTGCGTTGAATGTTTACACAATATATATATCCAAATCAAACTGTAATAAGATGTGTATCATACATAAAATGAGAAAGAAGCATATATGTGGGTAAGTGGGTTTTGTCCGCATGGGGGAATAAAAAAGAAAGCAAATTCTTGTGTCCTAGAAGACATAGCATCCTTCCTCTCAAATAACACTGGACCTTCCAATAGTACTCAACAGTGGGGTCTGAAGTCACCGGAAGAGAAACTAGTGAAGGATGGAATAATTGGTTATAATGAGGGGTAAAGGGGGCATATCCCGAAAGAGCTAGCAATATTTCCCAAAAGCCACACAAAATCCAATCAAGGTGCAATTGCAACCCACAATTGCCACCTGGGTAGATGTCCTAAAGTTGTTCACTAGGTACCTCAGTCAAAGTGCGGCATTTATATTTTCGGCCTAAGAAATGGGTCACAGGATGGATCCCGTCCAAGAGGTGGGTGCCTCAAGGGGGGACGCACATAACAACCAGACCTCGGCCTTCAACCCTTCATGGGTATCTCCCTACCTTATGGTGATTGGAACACTTGACTTGGATGGTTTTCAGTTTCCTATTTGACAACCTCTATGTTTTGACAATGTGAGAACCAGATAACAGGAAGTTCGTTGGATGCCTATCCCCAAAATTCTACCTAGACTAAAAAATTTCTTTTGGCACCTCCTGTGGAGGAAAACTTAGTGAGTTTTTAGAAATATTTTAGATGTAGTTGTTTTGGGAGGTTGGGGGTGCAAACCAACCTCGTTGATTTAAAAATGGGAGTGGATAGTCCTATCAAGAAAAGATGGGGTATTTTCAGAATCCTTTTTGGAGGAAATTTACTTTAACCTCCATGTTTCAAGAAGAAGCTATGTGAGTGATAAGTGACTTTTGTGTGTGAGTGAAAGTGTGCCAATTTTTTAGTGAATTAGATTTCACCTTGCTGCATGTGGACTTCGCTTGTTCCTTACAAGAGTTTGATTACCTAATTAACTAAGTGTCTTTGGTACAACCTTGCATAATTCAAAATCCCTAGGAAGCTAGCATGTGGACATGTGGGTCCGTTACTATCCTCTAACTCCCTATTGTGATGTAATCTAAGAAAAGCTTGAAACTATCCTAGATTGAACATGTGGGCATGTATGGGCCCGTTACAAACCTTTAAACTTCCCTAGTGTTTTGATCTAAGAAAGCAATCTTTCAAACACTATCCTATCTTTGTAGCATGTGGGCATGTATGGGCCCGTTACAATATTAAGATGTGCTTGAAAAAGAAAACTAAGAGGGGTCCCAAGAAGGGCATTTGTCCTCTCCTAAAGGTTTTAAACTTTGTTAAGGGAGATGAAATTGTTTCACAATCGTTTTCTGATTCTCAAGGTCGCTTGAAGGCACGAGAGAAGAGTATACTAAGTGATTGTAATTCAACTTCTAGTCCCAATGTAAGTTAGATTTGATTAAAAATTATTTCCACCTTATCTTGTGAGTCAAAACAAGTCATCCATGTGGCAAAAAGCAAATAAGGAAAATTGATTTTTATCCTCAGTGCCTATGTGTATTTGACTAACCCCTTTATATGATGAGGGGACTAAGTGTGGTGCTGCTTTAAAACATGCTTGACATCATTTTTAAGAAGGAAAATGGCCTTCCCCACATCCCAACAACTTACAATGTGAAATTTTGCTCAGATGTGCGACCCTAGTGAAGACAGAGGCGCACAGAGCACAGGCGTGCGAACAAAGATGGGTTTGAAAGCGCATGCGCGCACGATGCACATCTGTGGGGTAGAATACCTACGCACTGGTAACAAGAAGCCGAGAAAGAAAAATCTGGATGGATTTCTCTCAATTCTCCTTTGAATTGGATGGTTGTCAGGTCGGCTTAGGTCAATTAATGCACCTGCAAGTTAAACAAACTAAAAGAAGAGCAAAATAAACCCAAATGAGGTAGGAATTTGATACCTTTCCCCAATGGAGTCACCAATCTGTTGCACCTTTTTCGTCACCTTGGTGAGCAAATAAGAGGTGCTTGCATGCCTAGTTGGGTCTACTGAGTAGGACAACTGTAGAGAAAAGAGTTAGAGAAAGAAAAACAAAACTATAACTAAGAATTAAACTAATAGATGCAATAAAAATTAAAATCATAAGCATAGGGACAAAAGAACAAAAAGACCCATGTCACCAATGTTAGAGGCTGATCTTATTGATGAAATCAAAGCACCAAGAAGAAAGGGGACTATGAGTCCCTTCTTCCTCCAAGGGAAGGATCTTGGACCCTCACAAGCTTTCTTTCCTTACAACAAAGAAAATGAGAATAGTGGTGAAAGAACTCTTTGCAAATCCACTCAATGGAGAGGTGGATTGCTCAATGAAATGGTGCTAATGTGTTCTTGTCAAGGATGGAGTCCTTAAAACACTATAGGAAACATAACATTACTTTGAATTCCTTGAGAAAATGAGGTGCATTCATGTCTTTTTATAGCATAGATTTGGGATTTTGTTTAACTGCTTTGTAGTTTGAAAAGAGGCCATTTAGGGCATTCTTAGGTCTTTGACCAGCCCACCATTCGGATCCAGCCCGGATTTGGAGGTAAAATCATCTTGGGAGCTGAACCATAAGTGGTTGGGAGGCCGACCACATTCATAAATGTGTCGTTTAGCAGGTGCACAGATTTTTGCGCTAACAATCGCGCATTGTGCACCTATGCGCGCTTTGTACATCCCTGTTCTGTGCATGTGTGTGCACGCCAAATGTATGCAAAGCGCTATTCAATTTTTCACTACTTTGTATAGTTTTTGACCTTTTTTTAATGCTGTGGTATTAATTCAGGTCCATGAATGACTTCATTACTGTTTGACGATGTTGAGTTCTTGTAACCATGTGCAGACAAAATCTCAGTGATAACACTTGGATCTTATGATATGATTATCAAAATGGATTGGTTGGAAAAGAACAAGGTATTACTCGATTGTTATACAAAGACACTTAACTATAAAGACGATTATGAAACTACTAGAACAACCTAAGGTATACTGAAACTTGTATCAGTTAGACAAGTTTTTGTGATGCAATTCAATAAATTTATGAGAAAGGAATGTCAAGTTTATGCCATCCAAGTAACAAACTTGTCAAAAAATAAAGAAAAACCTAACTTGGAAGAGTTTGTTGTTTTACGCGATTTTAGAGACATATTCGTTGATGAAATACCTCAATTACCCCCTAGAAGAGAAATAGACTTCTCCATAGACCTGCTACCTAGTTCATCCCCTATCTCGAAAGCACCTTACCGAATGAGTATACCAGAATTGACAAAATTGAAAATACAACTGCCGGAGTTATTGGACAAAGAGTATATCAGACCAAGTGTTTCACCTTGGCGAGCACCTGTCCTCTTTGTGAAGAATAAAGATAGTACTCTAAGACTATGTATCGATTATAGACAATTGAGCAAAGTAACCATTAAAAACAAGTACCCATTACCTAGGATAACTGATATGTTCGATCAAGTAGGTGGGGAAAAGATCTTTTCGAAGTTGGATTTACGATATGGATATCATCAAGTTAGGATAAAAGATGAGGACATAAGCAAGACAACTTTTTGAACAAGATATGGACCTTACGAATTTCTGGTCACACCTTTCGGACTCACTAACTCATGAGCGACATTCATGTTCTTAATGAATAGTATGTTTAGTCAATACTTGGACAAATTCATGCTGGTTTTTATTGACGATATTCTAGTATATTCAAAATCAAGAGAAGAACATGAAGAAAACTTAAGAATCATCGTACAAACCTTGAGGAAGCACCAACTATATGCTAAATTTGATAAGTATGATATTTATTAGAATAAGATACAATACCCAGGACATGTAATTTCTACAGAGGGCATTGCAGTCGACCCTGAGAAAGTAAGAACCATTATGGAATGGCTGGCACCAAAGGATGTAGTGGACATCCGGTCATTCATGGGAATCACTGGATGTTATTGTAGATTTATAGAGGGGTTTTCCAAAATAGCCTACCCCATCACATCATTACAAAAGAAAGGAACCAAGTTTAACTGGTCACAAAAGTGCCAAGATAGTTTTAATAAGTTGAAGGAATTATTAACGACCACACCCATTTTAAAGGTAGCATACCCGGATAAAGACTTTATGGTTTGTGTCGACATGAGTAAAGAAGGAATAGGTGGTTTCCTAACTCAAGAATGACACATTATTTTCTGTGAGTCATGGAAGTTAATGGAACATGAGAGAAACTATGTCACTCATGATTTAGAATTGGCAGCAGTAATACATGCCTTAAAAATGTGGGACACTACATAATGGGCAGAAAGTTTCTACTATTGATAGATAACAACGGGGTGAAATACCTATTTAACCAACCAGATCTTCCTGCAAAGCAAGCATGGTGGCTAGCCTTTTTGAGCAAATTCGACTTTGAGGTAAAACATATCAAAGGTAAGGAAAATAAGGTAGCAAATGCCTTAAGCAGAAGAGTCCACGAGATATTTGAGATAAACGTTAGTAGGGAAGAAAGCGGTCTGGAACAGAGAATAAGGATGATAGGTATTAATGACGAAAATTACACTAAGTTAGTGGCATAATTACAAGACACTACAACAAACTCAGACAAACTAGACCTGAGTATCGATAAAAATGGGTTACTACGATTTAAAAGCAAATTTTACATATCCGATTTAGCAGAGTTAAAGATAACAGTTCTTGATGAAGTGCATAAGAAACTGTATTCTGACCATCCCGGTGTTAGGACCACACAATGTACCTTTTTGCCTATACTTTTTGCCACCATTATACTCTTGATCACCTACATTTAGACTCATACTATCACTTTATCTGATCATCTCAAAGGTATACAATGTCCCTTCTCATTTACTATACATTTAATCTGTTTTGCATAATATTTTACATCACTCTCATACTTAAACATTGATTAGAAATGCATAAGTGTCCAAAACTGCAGATTAGCATTTGAGGCCTATTACTGAAACACATAACTGTCCAAGGTCACTGTTGCTGAAACACATAACTGATGCTGAAACACAGAGCTGCTATATAGTCCGAGGTCGCAGATGCTGAAACACGAAGCTGCCTTATAGTTTGAGGATGCAGATGCTGAAACACAGAATTGTTACTTAGTCCAAAGTCGCAGATGCTGAAACATGGAGCTGTTACACCGTCTAGAGTTGTAGATGTTGAAACACAAAGGAAAACACCAAGAACCGACGATGATGAAACACAAAGGAAGCCGTCATAGTCAGCGGTCAACACAGTGAGAGTGTAATTCACATGGATGAAACAACCCGCGAATTGCAATGCTGAAACAACATCCGCAACAACGAGAAGAAGCTGTTACACCAGCCGTAACAACAATACCTCATTCAGCTCCTGTAATAGCATTCAGTTGCGTGAGACTAGGAAATCCTATGTTGGTTTAGAAAGAAGATTCGATTTAGGATAAACCTCAGTTATGCATTGTAATTATGGTATCGAAGGGATTTCCTCTTTAAATCAGAGGAAATCACCATTCGAGGGATCGAAGTTTTATGTATTGAAGCAACTCCAGAGAAGCGAGACGTATTCTATTTTCCAAATTGTAATGTGATATTTCGACAGATGAATATAAGACTGCTTTGAGTATCCTTCTCTAGCTTTTTTGTTTCAGGGGAATCTTGTGAGAAGGGAGGGCCCACCTTATTCACAAGATTTACCCATTAGTTACAAGTGTGTTAGTACAATCTCTGTTCATGCTTTGTTTAACTGTCATTTGTTGAAACAATATTTTTAATGGATTCCGCTTTGCTGAAACACTACTGACTCTGTCTTAGTTTATTGAATGGAATTTGTAATTCTTTTTATCAGCAATCTTGTGTGATGATTTTATGAGGCTAGCAGATACTGGGTTAAAGGTTCCTGCTCAGACAGGAAGGAATCAGAATATCCTACCCTTTGTAGAATTCATTTACTTCTGCTAGTGTGCTAGCCAGAGGTTTGGTTAAAGGTTCCTTCTCAGATAGGAAGGAATCAGAATATCCTACCCTCTGTAGATTTTATTTACTTCTACCAGTGTGGTAGCCAGAGGTTTGGCTAAAGGTTCATTCCCAGACAAGAAGGAATCAAAACACCTTGTCTTTTGTAGATTTCATTTACAGCTGCAAGTGTGCTAGCCAGAGATTTCGTTAAGGGTTCCTGCTCAGACAGGAAGGAATCACAACACCTTGTCTTCTATATATTTCATTTACCTCTGCAAGTTTGTTAGCCAGGGATTGGGTTAAGGGTTCCTGCTTAGAAAGGAAGGAACCAAAACAGTTAGATAGAGTTAATTGTTTTCTGCATTATTGTTTTCATGAAAGAGTGTTAGTACTCAAGTCTTTGTTTGAGAGTAAGGGTCCTGTTCTCTGATTGCAGAATAGATGTTCTTTCCCATTGCAAGTGTTATTTTAATGTAATCCAGGATTCTTAGATTGATCTTTAAAGAATTGCAATAGGGGAGCTACTTTCCTGTGATTTAATTCAGACCTTCAGTTTATTCAAGCAAGTGTGATTAGTATAAGTTTCTTTACTACAACACTAAGTTGCTTTTGGAATTGAACATATATAGTGTGTGGTTATCTTTGAAATAAAAGACTTTCCTGGGTTGATAATTTATGTATCACTTGATTGTTTAAATCAATTAAGCAATTATAGTGACCAACATTTTGGCGTCGTTGCCGGGGAAGATAGCTATAGATTTCAAAAGCACTTGTGATTTCTTTTCTTTAGATAAAAAGAATGCATGAAAGACCCCAAAGACACTAAACCTACAGGTGGCAAGGGAAAAGGAAAAGGAGGAAGAAAGACTTTCATTGACGAGATTGCATCGAAGTCTGAATCTGCTGTTCAACGACCAAACCTTCAAAAACAGAATTCCCAGCCTTCATTTCGAGCAATTTTTGGAACAAGGAAGGAAGTTTGGAGTCCGGAGACAGTCCAGAAGCCAGTAGGATACATTGAGGATAGAGAAAGTGCAGCAGGAGAGCAGGCAGAGGGAAACATGGATGAATACATCGAACAAATGCATCATGAAGAACAGGTAGATCCTGAAGGAGAGGTAAAAGATGAAAATTATTTTTCTACATTAGGATTTCCTATTGGCGATCTCCCTAGAGGGACATCCCCCATGAAAAAAATTCCACTCTCAGCATTGCCAAATTTTCATGGGTTATCTTCAGAGGATCCTGATGAATTTCTGTTTGAGTTTGATATATTATGTAGAAGTTATGATTACATTTCTAATGCTCAGAAACTGAATTTATTTCCAGCAACACTAAAAGGGAATGCACTAAGATGGTTTATGAGTCTTGGAGGCCATGTAATCACAACATGGGACCAAATGAAGCAGAAATTTCTGAACAAGTACTAGGACTACTGCAGAACGAGAGAAAAGAGGGAGGAGCTATTTAGAATGATGCAGAAAGAAGACGGGAATCTAGAAGACTTTGTAGAGAGGCTACAATACAATCTACAAAGATCCAGTCATCCCAATGTAAGTAAGGATATTCTCAAAACTATTTTATTAAAAGGGGTAAGGGATGACTCTCTTGATATATTGAACATGCTTGGGAAAGGGGACATATCCAAGGAATCATATGATTAAATTGTCAATTTATGCAAAAGATGTTCAAGGGGAGCTTCAAGAAATAGATTGAACAGCAGGGACACCACATTTTCAAGAGTCCACAAATCAGCCAGTGGGGGAGAAACAAGAGC
>JZKD02S2001011.1:1123964-1136747 GCA_000966675.3 Picea glauca | reverse complement strand
AAGCCAATGGACAGGTGGAAAGCACAAACAAAGTAATAGAAGCCATTCTCACAAAAACAGTGAAGGAAAGTAGAAAGGATTGGTCCTATAAGCTCCTTGAAGCACTATGGGCCTATAGAACTATATGGAGAAATACTACAGGATTTTCTCCCTATGAATTAGTCTATGGAAAGAGTGATGTATTTCCTGTGGAATTTGAGATAAAAACTTTAAGGACTGCTTTAGCTGTCAACCTTGATCTAACTGATGCACAAACAACCAGGTTGCAACAACTTAATGAACTAGAGGAGAAAAGACTAGATGCCATTCAAAAAACAACCATAATACAACAACAAAGATCACAATGGCATGACAAAAATATCAAGAACAAGCAGTTCCAAAAAGGTAATTGGGCTCTACTGTATGATTCCCGGTTCAAATAATTTCAAGGGAAACTGCGTACAAGATGGTTGGGACCTTACGAAGTGGACACAGTTTTCCCCAATGGAACAGTAAGGCTCCTCACAATCGATGACTCCAGAACTCCGTTACTTGTAAATGGTCATCGGCTCCGTCTGTACCAACAACCTATTTCTAAAGAAGATTTTAAGGCCACATGCATGGCAGATGCTCATTTTCTCTTCGTTGAGGGGGTTTCTACCCCTAAATAGCAATTAATTCTTTTAAGATTGATTTTATTTAGTATTAGATTAGATTATATTTCATTTTGTAATAATCCCTGTCAAGAAATACCATGCTACAGCTGTTTTTGCAGATTCTCGATCGAAGCACAACCACCAGAAGAAGACGATTCCACTTCAAAGAGACGAGCCTTCACGATGTTGAAACACAACTGTTCAGCACTGTTAACTTTCACGATGCTGAAACACCACTGTTCAGCATTGATGACCTTCATGCTGCTGAAACACCACTGGTCAACCCTCTTGACTTGCTTCTGAGGCGAACAACCACCATTCTCCACTTTCTACTTTTCTCTGTTGCCGGAACACCACTGTCAGCAATCCGCCCTTCTTCTCCATTACTGAAACACCAAACTCACACCTTTTTCCCCCCACCACGGCTCGACAACCTTTTTCATTTCCTCATCATCCTTCATTGACGAAACAACTTCGTCTAGCAATTGTTTCGCCTTTCCCCTTCCGATGCTGCAACACCATTGCTCAGCACTGTTGACTTTTTCCCCCGATGCTGAAACACCACTATTCAATATTTTTTCTTCCCACTCCCAGAACACTACAGTCCACCATTTCCTCACTATCCATCATTGATGAAACAATTCCATCCAACAATTGTTTCTCCTTTTCTTTTTTCGTTGCCGAAACACCATTGTCAACAACCCTTCATCATTTTTTATTTATTTTTCGATGCTGAAACACCATTGTTTAGCACGTTTGACTTTTCTTCACGATGTTGAAACACCACTGTTCAGCATGTTCGACTTCTTCCCGATGCTGAAACACCACTTTCTAGCACTTTCGACTTTGTCCGATGTTGAAACACCACTGTTCAACACTTTTGACTTTCTTCCCGATGCTGAAACACCATTGTTTAGCACTTTTGATTTCTTCAGATGCTGAATCACCATTGCTCAGCAGTTCTTCATCTACAACACTTGTCTCATCTTTCTTTATTGCCAAAACACCAGTCTTTCACCATCGTCCTTCAACAAGCTTTTACGCCCTCAGATTATAGTTCGACCTTCTAAACAACAAACCCTCGACACAATCAAAGGTCTCCACCACTGACAGGCATCATATGTTGTTTGTAGAACGAATCAAATGGTAAGGTGAGGTATGTAAATTTTATGTAATTCAGTTAGGCTATAGTTAATGAGAAAGATTCTACGTCATTATGACCATTCAAGTACAATTAGTACTAACCACACTTGATGGGAGGGGAAGTACACATCAAATCCACGATACCATCATTACACCCGATTTCACCACCATCATCCTTAATTCACCACCCTTTCGCGCATTTAACCACTATTCCTGCATAACGTCGCTCAGAAAACTCACTCTCCAGAAGTTGATACACAAACTCTCGACACTGTATCTTACCAAGCCGGTAGCCATGGGAGGATCTATCATACGAAATGAGCCCGCCACTACAGCGCTGCTGGAACACTACCCAGCAGCGTATGAAATCTTCCAGCAGGCAGGGTGGCTCAATTAATTCCATAGAATTCAAGGATATAATGAACAACAGGTCCTACAGTTCGCCCGAAATATTCAGGAGGACCACTCTGTCATTGAAGGGGTGCGAATACCAGTAACAGAGGAAGACATAGTAGAGGTCTCAGGCCTCCCCATGAATGGCAGACGTATGTTCAGTGGAAAACATATCATTGGGACTGTTCAACAGAATTTCTTCCTGCCCGAGGAATGCATTGTACTGAAAGGAAGGGGTGTTCAACTCAACTCATTGCCACCACCATGGTCGGAAGTCGCCAGATTTATCAATAATTACCTAACCTGTGAAGGTCGTTATCAGGTAATCTATCAGCACGACTTCCTTTTTCTTTCTCATTTAAGGCATAACAGACGGGTCAATCTTCCATACTATTTGTTGGGCTGTTTGAAGAATATGGCACATTACTGTTGGAAGGAAAAAGATCCAACCCTATCACTTACCCACCACCGTCTTGTTCAATTACTCATCAATAGGGGTTTTGAACAAAAAAACCATCCACTAAATAACCCGCCCATAAACCCTCAACCAACTGCTAAAATTCCCCAGGAGCAGCAACAACAAAACCCGCCAGACGTCCCTGAAGTACCCGATATCCTACCCACAGAACCAACCAGTCCAGTCATTTCCCCTACCCCACCTAATCCACCTCATACCCTACCAGAGTCATCCACTCCCACCCTTCATATTCTTAGTGATGACTCTGAACCAGAAAATGTCCCATGCCCTATCACTCAAGAAAGACCTCCACGAAAACAAAAACAAATGGCTCCCTTTCCACCCTTATTGCGCAAAAATTGAACAAGAGCCTCAATGAGGCCACCCCTGATGACCATTACCCTAGACACCCCACCAATTTGACTAACACCTCGTCCACCTTCAATCTTTCCACCCCTAGGATCTTTGCCTATTCCAACCTCGGTGGCTGCAACACAAGAACCAGCCACCGATATTGAGTTGCAGGAACTAGAAGCCCATACATCATTTGTTTTTGAAGTAGATGAAACACAACCATCTACCCATCCAGTGGCTACAACACAAGAACCAACCACTGATGTTGAAATTGAGGAAATTGAGACCCTGAATGCTGCAACACAACATCCAGTGGCTGAAACACAAGAACCGGCCACTGATTTTGAAATTGAGGAAATTGAGACCCCGAATGCTGCAACACAACACCCAATGGCTGAAACATAAGAACCATCCACTGATATTTACATTGAGATTCGAGAATTAGAGGTTGAGGGTGCTGAAACACTACTCTCCTTACACCAGGAGGCTGAAACACAAGCATCAGTTGCCATTCCTGTAGCTTCTCCACAAGCATCATCTCATGAGGCTGTGACTGCCACACAAGAACCAGTCACCTCTCAACCCAAACAAACAATGGCCGATGTCTTGGAAGAAAAAAACTTTTTAAAGTCTCAACTGGAAGCATATCAGCAAGAATTAGTCAGGGCAAGGGAAGCATATGAAAAAGAACTAAATCTGTACACCTTAGCCTGAACAACAAACTTGTCATAGGAGACCACAGAGAGCGTGTGCAAAGAATACATGTGTTTCCAATGTGGCGATGTTTACCATCAGGCAGGCTATAAGGTGATTCAAGTTCCAGTGCCGGGGGAAGCCCCTACTCCTTCACCTTTTGAAGTTAAGGAAGAACCTGCTGCAACACAAGAACCAACAGGCCCTAGAAAGCTCAAGACTGAACCTTCTGCAACACAAGAACCAATAGGCCCTAGCAAGCCCAAGACTGAACCTGCTGCAACACAAGAAACAACAATCCCTCCCAGGCTAAAGACTGAACCCTGCATCACCACAAGAGAATCCCCTACTGTTGTCAACAAGGCTGTGCAAACAATGCCCATGGAGGAAATTACACCTCCTAACCAGACCAATCTCTCCACTTCCAGGGAACAATCTACTCAAACCTTGCCTCATCCCACTACTTCCAACGCTGAAACACAGACTAAGCTATGGGATGAGCATGCAGAAATACAGAAATGGAAGGAGGAGTATGCTGAAACACAGGACAAAAACCTGCAAGTGCACAAACAGATCTGGATAAATCAAACTTTCTCAAATTGGGAAGCATTGGACCAGACATGCCAGGAAGCTCGTGAGCTTAAGAAGAAGAACAAAGAATTGAAAGGAAGATTGGTCCTGGTATTTGATTTGATGCAGAAGCTACTGGCCACAAGGAAGTCGTCTTGCAACTACTCCTTATTCCTGATGGAGAGACTTACATGGTTTCAGATTAAGTCCATTATAGAAGGTAAACCCCATGAATTCATTCAATCAGTAGATTTTATCAAAACTTTTGTAGTTTCCTCTACCAGGGATCAACACCTCCTCTGTGAGGCATACTTCCAAAATGAGGCTATTCCAGAAAACAGGTTGCTAAACATAAATCCTCTTGTCAGAAGTGCTTCAGGATTATGAACGCATCATCAGATCCATAGAGGTTCCTGCCCTCCAGGCCAATAACCTGTTTTGGAAGAAATCCACGGAGAAGAGAAAACATCACAATCCTTTTGGTCCTGCCAACTTAGAAGTAGCAATTTCTAGGATACCCAATTATATCGAGTGTATGAGACATTGTGCTGAAAATTGGATAGGGTACCGGTTTTATTTTCCCATTCTCTGGTTTCCAATAGAAAGGTATCAAGTCAGTTATAAGCTTCCTAAGAAGGCAGAAACAACAACATGGCAAAGATTGCAGCAAGTGCAAGGGTTCAGAACGCCGACAGATAGTACCTCCCAGAGTTACAGCTTGAGTAACTTACATGATCAGAGTAGGTATCCAGACTCTGATTCAGAGTGAGTTGCCTGAGGACATGGAACACCTTGAGTTGGAGAGGATGTTAGGACCACACAATGTACCTTTGTGCCTATACTTTTTTCCACCATTATACTCTTGATCACCTACATTTAGACTCATACTATCACTTTATCTGATCATCTCAAAGGTATACAACGTCCCTTCTCATTTACTATACGTTTAATCTGTTTTGCATAATATTTTACATCACTCTCGTACTTAACCATTGATTATAAATGCATAAGTGTCCAAAACTGTAGATTAGCATTTGAGGCCTATTGCTGAAACATAGAATTGTCCAAGGTCATTGTTGCTGAAACACAGAACTGATGCTGAAACACGGAGCTGCTATACAGTCCGAGGTCGCAGATGCTGAAACACAGAGCTGCCTTATAGTTTGAGGATGAAGATGTTGAAACACAGAGCCATTACACAGTCCAGAGTCACATATGCTGAAACACGAAGCTGTTACACAGTCTAGAGTTGCTGAAACACAGAGGAAACCGCCAAGAACCGACGATGCTGAAACACAAAGGAATCTGTCACAGTCAGCAGTCAACACATTCAGAGCGCAATTCACATGGCTGAAACAGCCCGTGAATTGCGATGCTGAAACAACATCTGCAACAATGAGAAGAAGCTGTTACACCAGCCGTAACAGCAAGACCTCATTCAGATCCTATAATAGCATTCGGTTGCATGAGACTAGGACATCCTATGCTAGTTTAGAAAGAAGATCTGATTTAGGATAAGTCTCATTTATGCATTGTAATTATGGTATCAAAGGGATTTCCTCTTTAAATCAGAGGAAATCACCATTCGAGGGATTGGAGTTTTATGTATTGAAGCAACTCCAGAGAAGCGGGACGTATTCTATTTTCCAAATTGTAATGTGATATTTTGACATATGAATATAAGACTTCTTTGAGTCTCCTTCTCTAGTTTTTTCGTTTCAGGGGAATCTTGTGAGAAGGGAGGGCCCACCTTCTTCAAAAGATTCACCCATTAGTTACAAGTGTGCTAGTACAATTTATGTTCATGCTTTGTTTAACTGTCGTTTGCTAAAACATTGTTTTTAATGGATTCCGCTTTGCTGAAACACTACTAACTCTGTCTTAGTTTATTGAATGGAATTTGTAATTCTTTTTATCAGAAATCTTGTGTGATGATTTTATGAGGCTAGTAGAGACTGCGTTAAAGGTTCCTGCTCAGACAGGAAGGAATCAAAATATCCTACCCTCTGTAGAATTCATTTACTTATGCCAGTGTGCTAGCTAGAGGTTTGGTTAAAGGTTCCTACTCAGACAGGAAGGAATCGGAATATCCTACCCTCTGTAGATTTTATTTACTTCTACCAGTGTGCTAGCCAGAGGTTTGGTTAAAGGTTCCTTCTCAGACAGGAAGGAATCAAAACACCTTGTCTTCTGTAGATTTCATTTACTGCTGCAAGTGTGCTAGCCAGAGATTTGGTTAAGGGTTCCTGCTCAGACAGGAAGGAATCACAACACCTTGTCTTCTGTAGATTTCATTTACCTATGCAAGTGTGTTAGCCAGGGATTGGGTTAAGGGTTCCTGCTCAGAAAGGAAGGAACCAAAACATCCTGTTCTCTGTAGACTTCCATTTGTGCTAGCCAGAAACTGGGTTAGAGATCCCTGCTCAGAAAGGAAGGGATCAGACTTCCCTGTTCTCTGTAAACCTCAACCTCACAAGTGTACTAAAATAGAAATAAGGATCAAGGCTCCTACTTAGAAAGGAAGGAACTAGGTGGCTTTGTTCTCTATTAGGTAGAGTTAATTGTTTTCTGCATTACTGTTTTCATGAAAGAGTGTTAGTACTGAAGTATTTGTTTGAGAGTAAGGGTCTTGTTCTCTGATTGCAGAATAGATGTTCTTTCCCATTGCAAGTGTTATTTTAATGTAATCCAGGATTCTTAGATTGATCTTTAAAGAATTGCAATAGGGGAGCTACTTTCCTGTGATTTAATTCAGAGCTTCAGTTTATTCAAGCAGGTGTGATTAGTATAAGTTTCTTTACTACAACACTAAATTGATTTTGTAATTGAGCATATATAGTGCATGGTTATCTTTGAAATAAAAGACTTCCCTGGGTTGATAATTTATGTATCACTTGATTGTTTAAATCAATTAAGCAATTATAGTGACCAACACCAGGGTACCAGAAAACAATAACAACACTTATAAAATTATTTTACTAGCCTAATATGAAGGGCAAAATAGTAGAATACTTGGCTAGGTGTCAATATTGTCAGCAGGTTAAGGACGAACACCAACATCTAGCCATCCTATTGCACCCATTACCAGTGTCGGAATGGAAATGGGAGACCATATCACTGGACTTTATAATAGGTTTGCCTAAAACTCAGAAACATAATGATTCTATTATGGTGGTAATCGATAAAACCAGTAAGTCTCCACACTTTATCACTATGAAATTTACTTTTAAAGCTATAAATATCACTGAAATATTTATGAAATAAATTTTTAGACTGCATGGTGTTCCTAAAATGGTGATCTCAGATAGAGACGTAAAATTTACATCCACTTTTTGGAAAGAATTGTTTGCAGGGATAAATACTAATTTGAATTTCAGCACAAGTTATCATCCCCAAATGGATGGCCAGACTGGATGAACAAATCAGATCATGGAAGATATGCTCTGCATGTACGTAAGGACCAAACCGAGTAAGTGGGAAGACTACCTGCACTTGGTAGATTTCGCATATAACAATGGGTACCAAACTTCGGCTAAATTGAGCCCCTTCGAGGTTCTGTATGGCAGAAAGTGCACGACGCCAATTAGTTGGGACGATCCAGTTAACCGACTCATAGTTGGAGCAAAAATGCTCCAAGAAATGGAAAGTATTGTAAGAAGGATGCAACAAAACTTAAAAGAGGCACAGGATAGACATAAAATTTATGATGACCAGAAAAGAAGACACTTATAATTTCAAGTGGGAGATCATGTTTACTTAAAGGTCAAATCCCGAAAGAGTTCAATAAAACTTGGGAACTATGTCAAGTTGGCACCCAGGTTTTGTAGGCCCTTCGAGATATTAGCTCGAATTGGACCCATAGCTTACCAACTTGTGCTCCCAGCTAATTTAAGAATTCATAATGTATTTCATGTTTCCTTGTTGAAAAATTATGTCCATGACCCTACTCATGTGATTGATTGGAACTTGGTGTAGGTGGAACCAGAAGGCAAGTTCCAGGCAGAACCCCTGCGTTTTTGGACCGGAGGGAAATAACACTTCAGAATAGAACCGTCGCTCAGGTAAAAGTGAAATGGAAGCACTTTAGTTTTGGGGAGGCCACATGGGAGTTGGAGGGAGATTTTTGGAAATATCATCCAATCCTTTCCCAAGAAAGGAACAAACACTAAGGACAATGTTTTATTTAAAGGGGAAAGGATGTGACATCCAAAAAAATAAAGTATTTTTGAAATTCAAAATTTGTTAGAAAATTATTATGCGTTTAGTAAATTCTAATTTGGAAAAAATTTTCCATTCATGGAAATTCCGAATTTCAAATTTAATAAATTGTAATTAATTATTATGATTGTTGGGAAGAAACTTGATTAGACTCAACGGTCTCTTTGACTATGACACTTGTATGTAAATATAATATTGTTTTAATTATTGTAGGAGGACAAATGGAACAACCATGTTAAATTTACCTGACCATGACTCCATGAGTGGGGAACATGTTGGAACTACCTCTGGGCTGATTGTCACAAGTGGAAAATCATGGATTTGGCCATTGGCAGCCCCTTAAAATCAGGGATTTAGGAAGCTGTGAAAATTCCCAAGGGAGCGAAGAAAGACCTAGACAAAATATTTTGGATAAATAGCATATGTGCGGAGGTAGGATGCTGTCGAGTATACGGGAAAGAAAACTACTGTGTACTTGTTGTTATGAACATTGAATATTGAGTGTGAGACAAGGGGAGGACTACGAAACTAGAGGAACATTGTGGAAGGGGATATTTCAAGTTTTCCCTCATGGATTCATGGTCAGGCTAGGGGTGAACCGAGCAAGTGATTTGGCTGCCTTGTTCTAAGGTTGGAAGGAACATGGTTGTTCCCTTTGTTTTCCAGCAACCAGGTTCACATATGTACTCTCTAATTCCCTTACCGAATTTGTGCCATTGAAATGATTGTATTTGTTGTTGTTCAAATTGATTATTTGTAGTCACTGGTATTAGTTGGAATTAAAATGTTGTTGTAGGTTACTTGTGGAAACATTTTTGTTCATCAAAAACTACATCTATAGTATCACATCAAGCTTTCTGTTATAGGAATAGCGCTATTTTATTATGGTTAATGGACTGATAAAATGCTTGAGTAATGTATATGTGGTAGGAACAAAGAGTAAGTAGTGAACTACGTAGAAAAACCACTGTAGATTATATAAATCAAGGCAAAGACAAGGTTAGTTTACATAAAGTACTTAGGGAGAAACAATTACGAATTCTGGAAGTATCGATCTAACATAAGTTCATATGTGAATAATGTATTCAATTTATGTATTATTTCCTAACGTTTACAAACCAAAACCCCAAATCAGAACGAAATTCTACTAGTATAGGAATTCACGATAGGTTTATGTGACTATATGGAAGAAAGTTATGAGTATATATATATGCTATTGGATAGGCTATTTCTATGGAAAATCCTTGCAGGCCCAAGAGTCGTTTCATCAATTTGAAGGAGGGTATTTAGATTTGCATCCTTATATCTAATTTCACTTCGGCCAGATTTAAATCTTTACTCAAATAGGACTGCCTATCTGTTTCTTATACAACCATTAACTAATTAAACATTTTGTTCATTGTAATATCTATGAAGACATGCGAATACATGCATAGATATATGTTATATAGCTTATTCATACAAAGAATCAAGTCTCTGAATGTCTTTCACAAAAATTACATATATATATATATATATATATATACACAGACTTGTTCCTATCATATCAATTGTTCCTGTAGATATGTATCTACCACTACATGAAAGAGATACTGAATAAAGAATTTGAAAACCTCTCATTTATACATATTACAATCCAAGATTTAATTTCCTACAATGTGAATGAAATTAAAAAGTACACATGGTCATATCTCTACACACCATAAGTAAAGAAGTATACAATAGATATATTGAATAAAACTGGACCTACAATCATATCTTTACTAAGACGAAAATGAAATAAGGAAGAAAATACCCTTTCATACCCTACAGTGAGAAAGATACAAAGTTTTGATACTGAGTATGCATGTTCAGACTACGGTCCCGATAAAAAATACTTATGTATAGAGAAACCAAAATAGGGAATAATACTATCCAAAAGTCCTTACTTTATTGGAATCAGTTAAAGAAAGGGTCGGTAAATTAACCTCCAAAAGGGGGTTATCACACATAGCAAGCCGCCCCGGAATAACCCATAATGTTTTCGTTAGGGTTTATCCTTTCATTTCGAACCAATACAATAAATTGAACATAACTACAAATTGCTCTATATATAAATGGAAGTTGTGTCCTTCAAAGTGCTTGAAATATTGAAGAGTTTATAAGGGAATTTGAATACCATTTACTTCTTTGATAAGAACCGATACGCATGAGTGTACACGGTCGAAATCCTGCAAGGAAGTTATAGGTTTACATTAGCATTCTTTACAAAAGAAATATATAAGTCGAATGATAATTTTCAGCAGAACGAAGGTAATCATAAGAGTCCAATATAAGATTAACACTTAACTTAGGCCATAAGGCAGGCCTTTCTCTGCACATATCTATGGAGGTTATCCTTGAACCGAAAGGAGGGGAAGGGGACAAGGTCCATCTGATGGGTACCCTCACAACCAAAGGGGTCCATCATCAGTGAACAATACCAATCATGAAATTTAAATTATAATTACAACAAATAAATCAAATTATACCAACAGTTAACATAAAATGTAAAAGGACCTTCCCAGACCATGATAATGGTAGAAGGAAACATGAATAACACAAGGAGATCAATAAAACTTAACATCATGCCTCGACTTACTTCTATAGAAAGACCTTAAAGAATATCGGTGTTATATAGTACAAACAATGGTAATTTGTTAGTAGGTTATGGTCTCTAGAATCAGGGTAAGGGGACAAGGTGCCAATACCTCCCAAGAAGTCAGAAATTAATCCCATCGAAAGACTATAATCACCTAGAAAATAGGATTTAATTCATGATAGTTATACAACATAACTTTAAGGGGAGACTCAGGTAGGAGTAAATGGGAAATCTATGTACGAGGGTCATTTCACTATAATAGAAAGTCGATCCACCTTAACAACCAAAAGTATAGGGAAAGAGTGATTACTAGGGATGGTAGATGGCGATGATGGCCTCCAGTTCTCGTTACCCTCTTTTTCGATAGCCTTCTTCTGAGAGACATTTCACAGATCCTTTTCAGGGGATTCCACAATGAAAGAATAAACACATTAAACCCTTGATGAACCCTAACTAAGCACTATAAATTCAAAGAGTATGAAGGATAGTTGGACCATGTGATAAGAGCAGAGTTGGCACATATCGGTTGGATGAAGCCAGGTGAGGACTTCGTAATTCACATAGTACGGGACTGTCATTTAATGGTAATGCAAAGTCTTAATTTCTCCTGATAGAAGACCATCTCTTCCACCTCACAAAAGTTACAAAGTCATTTGCAGTCCCTTTCACAATATTGTGACTTGGAATATGCCACACCAACCGTTCACTTTAGTTAAACCATCATTTCTTGAATTTCGTCGATGTAATGTTTAGTTATGATCAAGTCAAGAGAGGGTAAGGGACATAGTCCCGAATCATTTTCCCTTACATCTATATATGAACTTTTCTCTAATGACTTTTAAATTGTCTAGCACACCAACATGGGGAACCCTCTACTAAGGGAGGGATAGGGGCTAGAGATCATAATCCCAGAATACAATCTTTTTTATTTTTACATATAAATGACTGTGGTTTGAGTATGAAGGGAAGAGTAGAACCTTGATACTTAAATTAAGTTAGAATGGTGTGGTAGTGTCTTAGCATGGCATGTAGACTACCTCAGAGAGATTTAGGAAAGGAAATAAGGAAATAAGAAGTCTCTATCTAATCTTTGAAATTATTTAATGAAATTTGGAGATTAATGTCCCTTAAAAAAAAAAAATTATGGCTAATTATGAGGTTCATTACATATGGTATCGGAGCAAAGTTTACAACACTGGGACTTGAATAGGGCCACATTAAATTCTTGTCTTATATTTTTAGTTATGCCAAACTAATAAACCTTCATTGTTACAAACATAAAACCTTTTATGTTTTGTGCTAATCATGGCAGCACCGAATGATGGGGAAATCAAAATCGATGGAAATCCTAAACAAAGACTTCCAAAAAATCAGAGACAGAATAGTGACAAAATCTCACCTACTAAAGTACTGGAAACAATGAGGAATCGCATCATTGAACTGGAGGTTTTCAAAGACGACAATGAAAAACTGAAGAAAGCTCAACAAGAACAACTGGAAATAAATGAATTCTTTTTGCGCAGTATAGTGACAAAAAAAATCCCAAAGGATGATAATAACAACAAAGAAGTTAGCAAGAGGGATTCCAAGATGTTAAGGTCCTAACCCGCACATAGGTAGATCAATGTATTCGGATGTAATAAAGGTCAATATTAATAAGACCTTTCAATAAAATAGAATAAGGCGGATGTAAGAAGACC
>JZKD02S2001011.1:1093374-1119779 GCA_000966675.3 Picea glauca | reverse complement strand
ATTTCGTATATCATTTATGTGTATTGTGAAGATTATGCTGGATATTTTACTGTTATTCTGTTATTTCTAGCATTTCATTTATGTTCTGCATATTTTATATATCTGGTATCTTGCACAAGAACTCTGGACCTGAAACAAAAAGGGGAGATAGTTTGTTTGAAGTTACACCTTCAGCTAAGGACAAAACAAAAACATACAGAAAGAGAAAACAAGTAGACCACCTTGAAGGAGAATTCAAGAAAATTAAACCAGCTACCTTTGATGGAGAAACCAGGATAGGAGAATAAGTTGAGGAATGGTTATTGGACATCAAAAATACGTCCATATATATAACTACTCCAACAATATGAGAGTCATAATGGCCATATACAATCTAAAAGGGAAGGGAAGTATTTGGTGGCAGGACCTGAAATTGACCAAGGGCCTAAAGGAGAAACAAATGGAATGGTTTGAATTTAAGAAATATTTATAGAAACAATACCTATCTGAAAGCTACTATGAAAGGAAAACAAAATAATTTTATGAGTTATGACTTGGACACATGACAATAGAGGACCTTATAAATAAATTCCTGGAATTACTAAGGTCCGTACCTTACATCTGGGAGGATAAGGTGAAAATCCAATGACTCTTAAGTTGTTTACCATAGTCCTAAAGGGACATAATTGAGTTCGACAACCACAAGTCCGTGAGTGAAGTATTTAGGAAAGCATGAATGTGCTATTACCAGTACAAACAACGAGAAGAGTTTCGCAAAGCCAAGAAGGAAAAGAAGCAAGATCGAATGAACCAGCAGAAGAAGTGATACCAGACAACTCCTTATCAAAATGTAACAAAAGGCTTTCCAAGAAAACATTTTCACTCCAACCATCTGAATACACAAGGCAACGGTAAACCGATAAATCTAGGAATGAAAAAGTTTGGGGACGGCCCCCACAAACCATTAATGTGTTGGGAAAGTGGAGAACCTCACCTAAGGAGGAACTGTCCATGTTTAATTTAAACAAACAAGACTATTTTTCATAACTTGCAGGAAGCCTGGACAGTGGATGATGTGGGTAGAAGCCTGTATTGGATAAATGCAACCATAGATGGTTGCCAAGCTAACCACCAGTCCTCTATGGTAGAAATCAAAGGTAAAATAAATAACACTCAAATTTCTTTTTTAATTGACCCTGGAGCTACGTTAAGTTATATTTCTCTTGATATAGTAGAATCAAATAAAATCAAGAAATTGAAGCATGCAAAATCATGGCTGGTACAGCTAGCTACCGGAACTAAAAGGGAAGTAGTTGAGTTTATTTATGATTTTGAGTTCAACTTAGATGGTCAAAACATAAGGAAAAATTTGAACATCTGACCACTAGGATCTTATGATATGATTATCGGAATGGATTGGTTGGAAAAGCACAAGGAAGTACTTGATTGTTATACAAAGACACTTAACTATAAAGATGATTATGACACTACTAGAACAACCCAAGGTATACCAAAACATGTATTAGTTAGACAAGTTTCCACGATGCAATTCAAGAAATGTATGAGAAAGGGATGTCAAGTTTATGCCATCTAAGTAACAAACCTATCAGAAAAGAAAGACAAACCTAACTTGAAATACTTTGTTGTTTTACGCGATGTCACAGATGTATTCATTGATGAAATACCTGAATTACTCCCTAGAAGAGAAATAGAATTCTCCATAGACCTACTACCTGGTTCAGTCCCTATCTCGAAAACACCTTACCGAATGAGTCTACTAGAATTCATAGAATTTAAAATACAACTGCAGGAGTTATTGGACAAAGAGTATATCAGACCAAGTGTTTCACCTTGGGGAGCACCCGTCCTTTTTGTGAAGAAGAAAGATGGTACTCTAAGACTATGTATCGATTTTAGACAATTGAACAAAGTAACTATTAAAAACAAGTACCCCTTACCTAGGATAAACGATCTGTTCGATCAAGTAGGTGTGTCAAAGATCTTTTTGAAATTGGATTTACGATTTCGATATCATCAATTTAGGATAAATGATGACGACATAAGCAAGAAATATTTTCGAACAAGATATGGACATTATGAATTTTTGGTCATACCTTTCGGACTCACTAACGTGCCAGCCACATTCATGTGCTTAATGAATAGTATTTTTAGTCAATACTTGGACAAATTCGTGTTGGTTTTTATTGACAATATTCTGTTATATTCAAAAATAGAAGAAGAACACGAAGAACACTTAAGAATCGTCCTGCAAACCTTGAGGAAGCACCAACTATATGCTAAATTCTTTAAGTGTGATTTTTATCAAAAGAAGATACAATACCTAGGACATGTAATTTCTACAGAGGACATTGCAGTCGACCCTGAGAAAGTAAGAGCCATTATGGAATGGTCGGTACTGAAGGATGTAGAAGACATCCAGTCATTCATGGGAATCACTGGATATTATCCTAGATTTATAGAGGGGTTTTCCAAAATAGCCTACCCCATCACATCGTTACAAAAGAAAGGGACCAAGTTTAACTGGTCACAAAAGTGCCAAGATAGTTTTAATAAGTTGAAGGAATTATTAACGACTACACCCATTTTAAAGGTAGCAGACCCAGATAAAGACTTTATGGTTTGTGTCGACACGAGTAAAGAAGGACTAGGTGGTGTCCTAACACAAGAAGGACAGATTATTTTCTATGAGTCCCATAAGTTAAAGGAACATGAGCGAAGCTATGTCACTCATGATTTAGAATTGGTAGCAGTAATACACGCCTTAAAAATGTGGCGACACTACATAATGGGAAGAAAGTTTCTACTATTGACAGATAACAGTGGGGTGAAATACCTATTTAACCAACCAGATCTTAATGCAAGGTAAGCAAGGTGGATAGCCTTTTCGAGCAAATTTTACTTTGAGGTAAAACATATGAAAGGTAAGGAAAATAAGGTAGCATATGCCTTAAGAAGAAGAGTCCACGTGATATTTGAGATAAACATCAGCAGCGCAGAAAGGGATCTGGAACAGAGAATAAGGTCGACAGGTATTAATGAAAAAAATTACACCAAGTAAGTGGCATAATTACAAGACACTACAACAAACTCAAACAAACCAGACCTGAGTACCGATAAAAATGGGTTACTACAATTTAAAAACATAATTTACATACCCAGTTCAGTAGAGTTAAATATAACTATTCTTGATGAAGTGCATAAGAAGCCGTATTCTGGCCATCCAGGATACCATAAAACAATAACAACACTTAGAAAATTGTTTTACTGGCCTAATATGAAGGGAGAAACAGTCGAATACTTGGCTAGGTGCCAATATTGTCAACAGGTTAAGGCCGAAAACCAACATCCACCCAGCCTATTGCAGCCATTACCAGTGTCGGAATGGAAATGGGAGACCATATCACTGGACTTTATAACAGGTTTGCCTAAAATAAAAAACATAATGATTCTATTATGGTGGTAATCAATAAAGTTAGTAAGTCTACACACTTTATCCCTGTGAAATCTACTTTTAAAGCTATAAATATCGCTATAATATTTATGAAAGAAATTTTTAGACTGCATGGTGTTCCTAAAACTGTAATATCAGATAAAGACGTAAAATTTACGTCCACTTTTTGGACAGAATTGTTTGCAGGGATAAATAGTAATTTGAATTGCAACGCAAGTTACCATCCACAAACAGATGAATAGACTAAATGAACAAATCAGATCATAGAAGATATGCTCTGCATGTACATAAGGACCAAACCGAGTAAGTGGGAAGACTACCTGCACTTGGTAAAGTTCGCACATAACAATGGGTACCAAACTTCGGCTAAATTGAGCCCCTTCGAGGTACTATATGGTATAAAGTGCATGACACCAATTAGTTGGGATGATCCAGTTAAATGACTCATTGTTGGACCATAAATGTTCTATGAAATGGAAAGTATGGTACAAAGGGTGAAACAGAACTTCAAAGAGGCACATGACAGACATAAAAGTTATGAAGAACAGAAAAGAAGACACTTAGAATTTCAAGTGGGAGATCATGTTTACTTAAAGGTCAAAGCCCGAAAGAGTTTGATAAAACTCGATAATTGTGCCATGTTGGCACCCAGGTTTTGTGGGCCCTTCGAGATATTAGCTCGAATTGGACCCGTAGCTTACCAACTTGTGCTCCCAACTAATTTAAGAATTCATAATGTATTTCATGTTTCTTTGTTGAAAATGTATGTCCATGACCCTACTTATATGATTGATTGAAACTTGGTGCAGGTGGAACCAGAAGGTGAGTTCCAGCTGGAACCCCTGCACATTCTGGACTGGAGAAAAATGGTACTTCGGAACAAAGCTATTGCTTAGCTAAAAGTGCAATGGAAGCACTTTATTCTTGAGGAGGCCATTTGGGAGTTGGAGGGAGATTTGCAGAAATATCATCCAATCCTATCCCAAGAAAGGAACGAACACTAAGGACAATGTTTTATTGAAGGGGGAAAGCATGTGACATCCCCAAAAATAAAGTATTTTTTAAATTCAGTATTTGTTAGAAAATTATTCCGTTTTTAGTAAATTCGAATTTGGAATTTTTTTTTCCATTTATGGAAATTTTGAATTTAATAAATTGTAATTAATTATTATGACTATTGCAAAGAAACTTGATTTGACCCAACAGTCTATTTGACTATGACACTTTTATGTAAACATAATATTGTTTTAATTATTGCAGGAGGACAAATGGAACAACCATGTTAAATTTAGTTGACCATGAATCCATGAGTGGGGAACAGGTCGGAAATACCTCTGGGATGATTGTTACAAGTGGAAAATCAGGGATTTGGCCATTGGCATCTAGTGAAAATCATGAATTTAGGAAGCTACGAAAATTCCCAAGGGAGGGAAGAAATACCTAGGCAAAATATTTTGGATAAATAGCATATGTGAGGAGGCAGGACGCTGCCGAGTATGCGAGAAAAAAAACTACAGTGTACGTGTTGTTATGAACATTGAATATTGAGTGTGAGGCAAGGGTAGGACTATGGAACTAGAGGAACATTGTGGAAGCGAAGATTTCAAGTTCGCCCTCATGGATTCATGGTCAGGCTAGGGGGTGAACCGGGCAAGTGATTTGGCTGCCCTGTTCTAAGGTTGGGAGGAGCGTGGTTGTTCCCTTTGTTTTACAGTAACCAGGTTCACATATGTACTGTCTAAGTCCCTTACCAAATTTGTGCCATTGAAATGATTATATTCGTTGCTATTCAAATTGATTATTTGTAGTCACAGGTATTAGTTGGAATTAAAGTGTTGTTGTAGGTTACTTGTGGAAATATTTATGTTCATCAAAAAATACATCTATAGTATCACAACAAGCTTTATGTTATAGAAATAACGTTATTTTATTATGATTAATGGATTGATAAAATGCTTGAGTAATCTATATGTGGTAGGAACAAAGAGTAAGTAGTGAATTACATAGAAAAACCACTGTACATTATATAAATCATGGAAAGGACATGGTTAGCTTACAAAAAGTACTGAAACAGAAAAAAATACGAATTCTAGAAGTATCGATCTAACATAAGTTCATATGCGAATAATGTATTCAAGTTTTGCATTATTTTCTAACCTGTACAGACTGAAACCCCAAATCAAAACGAAATTCAACTAGTATAGGAATTCATGATAGGTTTATGTGACTATATGGAAGAAATTTATGAGTATATATATATATATGTGTGTGTGTGTGTGTGTGTGTGTGTGTGTGTGTGTGTGTGTGTGTGTTATCGGATGAGCTATTTCCATGGAAAATCCTCGTAGGCCCAAAAGTCGTTTTATCAATTTGAAGGAGGGTATAGATTTGCATCCTTATATCTAATTTCACTTCGGCCATATTTAAATGTATACTCAAATAGGATTGGATATATATTTATTATACAACCATTAACTAATTAAACATTTAGGTCATTGTAATATCTACTAAGACATGTGAATACATGCATAGATATAAGTTATATAACTTCTTTATACAAACAATCAAGTCTCTGAATGTCTTTCACAGAAGTTACATATATATTTACATAGACTTGTTCCTATCGTATCAATTGTTCCTGTAGACATGTATCTACCACTACATGAAATAGATACTAAATAAAGAATTTGGAAACCTCTCATTTATTCATATTACAGTCCAAGATGTAATTGCCTACAGTGTGAATGAAATTAAAAAGTACACACGATCATATCACTACATACCTCAAGTAAAGAAGTATACAATAGATATATTGAATAAAACTGGACCTACAATCATATATTTACTAAGGAGAAAATGAAATAAGGAATAAAACACCCTTTCATAACCTACAATGAGAAAGATACACCATTTTGATGCTGAGTATGCATGTTCAGACTACGGTCCAAATAACGAAAATTTATGTATAGAGAAACCAAAATAGTGAATAAGACTATCCAATAGTCCTTACTTTATTGGAATTAGTTAAGGAAAGGGGCGGTAATGTAACCTCCAAAAGGGGGTTATCACACATAGAAAGCTGCCTTAGAAAAACCCATAATTTTTTCTTTAGGGTTTATCCTTTGTTTTCGAGCCAATACAAGAAATCGAATGTAACTACAAACTGCTCTAAATCTAAATGGAAGTCGTGTCCTTCAAAGTGCCTAAACTCTTGAAGAGTTTATAAGGGAACTCGAATACCTTTTTTTCCTTTGATAAGAACTGGTACCCATGAGTGTACATGGTTGAAATCCTAGAAGGAAGTTACAAGTTTACATTAGCATTCTTTACAAAACAAATATATAAGTCGAATGATAATTTTCAAAAGAATGAAGGTAATCATAAGATTCCAGTCTAATATTAACACTTAACTCAAGTCGAAAGGCAGTCCTTTCTCTACGCATATCTATGGACGTCATCCTTGAACCAGAAGGAGAGGAAGGGGAGAAGGTCCATCTGACAGGTACCCTCACAACCAAAGGAGCCCATCATCAATAAACAATACCAATCAAAAATTTTAAATTATAATTACAACAAATAAATCTAATTATACCAACAATTAACATAAAATGTAAAAGAACCTTCCTAGACCACGATAATGGTAGAAGGAAACATGAATAACATAAGGAAATCAATAAAACTTAACAAAGGGCCTCGACTTACTTCTATAGAAAGACCTTAAAGAATATCAGTGTTATACAATACAAACTATAGTAATTTTTAAGCAAGGTATGGTCTCTAGAATCGGGGTAAGGGGATGGGGTGCCAATACCTCTCAAGAAGTCAGAAATTAATCCCATAAAAAGACTACACTCGGTCAGAAAATAGGATTTAATTCATGATAGTTATACAATATAACTTTAATGGGAGAATCAAGTAAGAGTAAATGGGAAATCTGTGTATGAGGGTCCTTTCACTATAATAGAGAGACGAGCCACCTTAACAACCAGAAGTATAGGGAACGAGTTCTTACCAGGGATGGTAGATGGTGATGGCGGTCTCCGGTTCTCATTACCCTCTTGTTTCGAAAGTTTGCTTCTGAGAGATGTTTCATAGAGACTTTTGAGGGGATTCCACAAAGAAAGAATAAACACATTAATTCCTTGACGAACCCTAACTACACGTTGTAAATTCCAAGAATATGAAGGATAGTTGGACCATGTGATAAGAGCAGAGTTGATGCATCTCGGTTGGATGAATCCAAGTGAGGACTTCGTAATTCACAGAATACAAGACTATCATTTAATGGTAATGCAGAGTCTTAATTTTTCCTAACAAAATACCATCTCTTCCACCTCACAGAAGTTGCGAAGTCATTTACAGCCCCTTTCACAATATGGTGACTTGGAATACGCCACACCAACCGTTCACTTTAGTTAAACCATCATTCCTTGAATTTCGTCGATGTAATATTTAGTTAAGATCAAGTCAAGCAAGGGTAAGAGACATAGTCTCGACTCATTTTCCCTTACATCTATATATGAACTTTCCTCTAAGGACTTTTAAATAGTCTAGTGCGCCAACATGGGGAACCCTCGACTAAGGGAGGGAAAGGGGCTAGAGATCCTAAACCTAGAATACTATCTTTTTTATTCTTACATATAAATGAGTGTGTTTTGAGTACTCAGGGAAGAGTAGAACCTTACTACTTAATGTAAGTTAGACTGGGGTGGTAGCTTCTTAGCATGGCATGTAAACTAGCTCATAGAGATTTAGGACAAGAAATAAGGAAATAAGATGTATGTATCTGATCTTTGAAATTATTCAATGAAATTAGAAGATTAATGTCCCTTAATTTTTTAAATTTTTTTTTTATGGTTAATTATGAGGTTCATTACATGTCAGTTATCAAAACCTTGATGTAATAACCACTCTTCTTTCCACAAGTGATTTAAACTACTGGAAACAACCCAATGCATCATATTTATGTTTTAATAAAAAAATCCATGTTTTTCTTGATAAATCATCAATGAATGTCAAAAAATAAGTATTGTCTCCTTTAGATGTTGTTTGCATTGGTGCTTAGATATTTGAATTTACTATTTCCAATGGTTATTTTTCTTTATGTGACTTGCCAACTGGAAATGACTCTCTATGTTGCTTTCCAAAGATTCAATGTTCACATATTCTTTCTGGATTTTCAATTAATGACAAACCTTTCACAATATTTTTTTTATGTAGTAGCTTCATACCTCCAAAACTTAAATGTCCAAATATGAAATGCAATAGCCAAGTGTTCATTGTGGAGCATGGTTATCTTCCTCATTCATAGGTATTTTTTTTCAGCCGTGTTTATATCCCATGAAGATTGTACACCTCAGAAGACTATACACCCCTCCATGCTGAAGGGTTGCAGGGGGGGCTTGCCCCCTTGCGAGGTCTGGGAGCAGCGTCCCCTGAAGGAAAACTTTCCTTGTAAAATATTGTAATTTCATAGTCAATTTGGATCGATCAATACCAGGTCACAACTTTGATGGTAGAAGTTATTTTAGAGATTTTTTTCCCTAGTACAAAACCCTCTTTTACGAGGGAATTGTATTATGTATGTGTATGTGTGTGATTGTTTTATTATGAGAGAGGAGACTCTGAGAAAAAGAAGAGGAAGTTACAACGAGTGTGTTGTAGGTTGTATCCCTTCATTTTTTTTGGATAATAAAAAGGAAGGACATGACAATTTCTTTGATGGATGTATCCCACACTAGGTGAACCATGTATTTCTATGTATATATTGTATTATGTATCTTTTGTGTTTTATTTCTGCATTTGTCTTATTTTATTTCTCCGCGATCCTGTTTTTCTAACAACAAGAATCATCCTGCACTTCATATTGGAATGTTTCTTGCATCTCTGTGCTATTGTCTCCTTGATTAATACCGCATGCACTATCTTTAGAACTACGTTCACTTACTGATTCACTTTCTTCTTTCAATGCAGCATTAGACTACACATCTTTTTCTTTACTCACAACTTGAGGTGTTTTTCTCTTCATGGTTGGCTTTAATGTCAATGGAAATATTTTGTTTCTTTTCATATGAATTATTGCAATAAGTTGGTTTCTTCGACATATTTCCATAATCACACAATGATTATCTTCCATATAGATTATGTATCATTTTTGTAACAATTGTCATGTGCTCATCAAATTATGTTTTAGACCAGAAACATAATATACATTAGGAATAAATTTTTGTTCTCCTTGTTTAGTTAATATATTAATATTACCTTTATCTATGACAGTGACTTGGATATCTATTCCATGTGTAACTTTAGTTTGGACTGACTTATCCAAACTAGAAAACTATTCCAAGTTTCTTTTCATGTGAGTATTGCAGCCTGAATATAGATACCATATGTCACAAAGACTTTCTTGAGAAACATTACATTCAATTGGTGAGACTATAGGCATTTCTTCAGCGCACGACATAAACATAGGACATGAGGGACTATTTGCATTGTTTGACTGATATTGACTGTGCTTGTTCTCATTATATTGTCTCTTTCTGCATTCATATTCATAATGTCCATACCTTTTATGGTAATGGCATTGAATCCTTGACTTATTAAATTTATGATTACTTGTCTGACTATTATTTTGATTTTTTCCTCTTCCACCAGTATTTGTAGGCCTTCTACTGCATCCACCTCTAGCTGAATTCTTCCTCTACCTCTATATTTTTCTCTCCCCCTTCTTCTTCCATGGCTTATAGATGATTGCATGAAAACCACATTTTATAATGACATATTTGACCTATTCAATATGTGTTCATGATTAATGAGAGAAAATTGCAACTCATCTACACTAAACTAACTCAGGTCTTTGATTTCTTCCAGAGTCACAACAAGGGTATCAAATTTAGGATGAAGAATATTAAGTACCTTCTCAACAACATTTCTATCCTCTTTGGTTTGTCCATGAGACTTAATCTAATTTATCAAACCAATAACATGGGTTTAAAAGGAATATAATGGGTTTGTGTCTTTAATTGATAGAGTTTCAAAATCTCTTCTAAGAATTTCTTGTTTCGAAGTCTTCACTTTGTCCATACCTCGATAAGAAGTTTTTAATATGTCCCATTCTTCTGATCCGTATTTATGAGTGGAACGAAAGGAATAACATACTGAATAAAATAACACAGGGATACAGAGAACAACAAAATATATCCAATGATCAACAACTTATTTTAAATAAATAAAATAAGCAGAAAATGTAAAACTATAGAACTGTTTTTTTTTTTCTCAAATGGTGGTAGTTATATCTAAGAACATATATGGTTGCTACGTGAATTCATCTGAGAAGAATGATTACAATGAGGCTCCAGAGGAATTTTTAACTTTACTCATTAATTCCAAAACCCTAGACATCCAAAAACCTAACCCTCGGAGATGAAAAAAAGAAGTTATGTGGGCCTCGATGGGTAAGTTGGTAACTCAACTTCTCGGGGTTGTAACTTTTGCATACGACCTCCATTTTAGGCGTGTGATAGCCGTTGGAAAAGTATTTTTGAGAAACACACATTATTCCATCAAAATCTGACTTTGTTTATAGTATCATTATGGAAAGACAAAAACACATTGTTTAGGGCCCCAAAATGGCCCTGGAAGTACAAAAAGATGTACTGACATGAAAAATTCCAAAATAAGCTAGTTGGATTAGGTGGGCGGCCACCAATCTCCACCTGGAATATGTGTAGGGATTAAGACAACCCCAAAAGTGTAGAACACAAAATTACGACGAATTACAGAAGAACGTGTTGATATAACAATTGTCAAGAGGAGCAAGTTGGAATAGGTGGGTGGCCACCAATATCCACCTGGATCAGTCCTCCCCCCTTAGAAAGAAATGGTTTCCATTGCATTGAGTGAGCCCATCAGGTGAGGAAAATTATCTTCAATTTGGCCTCGGGTGAGCCACTTGCCTTGGTGTAGGAGTT
This sequence comes from Picea glauca, assembly GCA_000966675.3. Lineage (NCBI taxonomy): Eukaryota > Viridiplantae > Streptophyta > Pinopsida > Pinales > Pinaceae > Picea > Picea glauca. The sequence goes on along the minus strand of JZKD02S2001011.1, from coordinate 1,108,358 downwards.
TCCCTAGCTTCACGACTCGATAAAGATGGATCCTATGCTTGCGAGTTCCATCAAACCGTGTGTCCACTATTTGATCTATGGGTGCATGTTCCATTTAGTTAGGGTTGAGATTTTTGGGTGTCAATTGTTTTGCGATCTATGAGGTGTCCAATAATCATGGAAAATATGGCCGAAGGAGGTCCACATTGAACACTGGGTGCAATCCAAGGAAGGATGGAGTGTTGAGCTCAAAATAATTGCTACCCACAACCTTGGTGATAATGTAACACCCATAGAGAAGTGGGTGGAGCTTCCGATGGGTCCTTGTAAGGTTCCCTTTCTGAAAATGTAACTAGACCTCTTCTCCCACCTGAAATTAGTGTGGTACTCATTGTTGATCATGGCATTTCTTGTACTTAGCATTGGATTATTGAAAAATCTCATGGATCTGTTGGCGGATGTGCTGAATCCACTCAATGAATCTGGTAACTTTTTCTGCTTCAGACTGAACATGGGAAGATTTCATCTATGTAGTGGAAAGATGTAGTGCAACATCAATGGGACCAAAGGGTTGGAATCCCAACCCCACTTGAAATAGCCTATGGTCGGTGGAGCTATGGAGAGCCCTCTTGTAGTTGTGTTGAACATAGGGAAGACTCTCATCCTATGTACATGGATTCTTAAAGTTTTACATGCACAAGATGTGCAAAATCATCCAATTGATGAACTTTGTCTGGCCATCGGTTTAGGGGTGTAAAGTAGTGGATTTAGTCAGCTTGGTGTCCAAAAGTTACTAGACAATTTACCAAAATGTGTTGAGGAACCTTTTGTCCCGAGAATAGGTGATGTTCTATGGTATCACAAAATGGACCCACACTTGTTAGAACAAGATCTTGGCAGTATCTGTTGATGTGATGCTCTTCTTGTAGGCTATGATAATGGCCATCTTTGAAAACCAATCAACCACCAAAAATACACAATCATTGTCGTTCTTGTTGGATGGAATGCTAGACATGTAATCCATCGAGATGGATTCCCAAGGCCTCTCGGGAGTAGGAAGAGGGGCGTATAAGCTCTACTTCTTGATGGTTGGCTTGAAAATGGCACAGGCAATGCAAGATCTGATATACCTATGTAGATTTTAACCTTGTACAATATTTACTGCAAACAAATTTTTAGTAAAGAACCAAAAATATACAATGGGAAATACAAACATTACACATAGATTTTTCACTTGGAAACCCAAACCAGGAAAACTAGCATATTCTATATTCATTCATAGTGATACATTGTTTACAATACAATATACATATAGGAGCCAACGACATCCAAAACCCTAACCCAATGACCTATATTAGTCAGTAACCCTAATTCCTTAACTGCAAATAGAAAACCATCGACAAAAATCATGTGCCAAAAAACCGCTCAAACAATGGACATGTGACATGTTTCCCGAGGTAAATAATATAACACATACCCAACATTCTCCCAGTTTTTGTTTTCTTTGCATAGAGGGGGTTACTAGGTTAAGTAGCCAACAATATAGGGAAACAATGCCCATGTATCCTCTACACCAAGAGAACTTCTCAGTGTTCATAGATTTCTTTAATGAATCTACAACATTCTTCAAAGTGTCCACCTTCATAAGAAATACTTTATTTTCTTCAACCATGTCTCTCACAAAGTGATGTTGAATATAAATATGCTTTTTCTTTGAATGATAAGTCATGTTCCTCGCCAAAAAAATTGCACTTTTATTGTCACAATCCATCCTTACATCTTGTTGTACCAACCCAATACCTAAACACAATCTTTGTAACCATACTGCTTCCTTACTTGCACGAGTGGATTCCATGTATTCAACTTCTATAGTTAAAGGTTCCTCTACAACCAGTCTTTTTCTCATCCAACTTATTGCTCCTCCAAATAGGTTAAACACATACCCACTTGTAGATCTTTCACGATCTAGATCTCTATCCCAATCTACATCTACAAAGGCATGAATATCGAACACTTTGTCCAATCCTGGTCTTCCTTTGCAGCACAATCCATAGCTAGGAATGCCATGAAAATAACTAAAAACCCATTTTACTGTTGTCCAATGCTCCTTCCTTGGTTTTGGAATATACCTACTCAAAACTCCCACTGCATGTGCAATGTATTGTCTAGTACAGACCATTGCATATATCAAACTTCCAACTGCACTCGCATATGGAACATGAGACATGTCCTCCTCCTCTTCCTGTGTCTTGGGACATTTATCCGCAGATAAATTTACACCAACAGGAATAGGAACCTTCGTCGGTTTACATTCCTGCATATTAAACCTCTGCAATATTGTCTCAACATATTTTCTCTGATTTAACTAGAGTTTCCTCTTTTTCCGATCTCTTTTAATTTCCATGATGAAAATGAAATTTGAAGCACCGAGATCCTTCATGTCAAATTTAGAGGACAATTGAGCTTTCACATCCTGGATAATCTCTTGTTTTTTCCTATCAGCAACATGTCATCCACATACAAGACCAAATAAATCAAATGATCACCAATTAATTTAAAATACACACAATGATCCTTTTTTCTTCTTGTGAAGCCAATTCCTAACATATAAGTATCAAATTTTTTATACCACATCCTTGGTGATTCTTTCAGACCATACAGAGTCTTTTTCAACTTTCATACTACCTCCTTCTTTCCCTTCATAGCAAATCCTTTTGGTTGTTTCATATAGATTTATTTTTCCATATCCCCATGTAGTAATGTTTTCTTCACATCCATTTGTTCTACTTCAAAATCAAATGCAACAACAACAAATAACAAAATTCTTATAGAGGTTAACTTTGCAACAGGAGAAAAAATCTCACCAAAATCAATTCCCTCAACCTAGGAATAACCCTTTGCTACTAATTGAGATTTCTATTTCTCCACTTTTCGTTCTTCATTTATCTCCTTTTTAAATACCCATTTTTTTCCAATGGGATTTCCTCCAGTTGACAACTCCATCATATCCCAAGCCTCATTCTTATCCAAGGCTACCATTTCTTTGTCCGTGGACTTTTTCCAGATATTTTCATCCTTTGAATCTAGTGCCTCCTTGACACTTCTAGGATCATCATCGGTAATAGACAAAGAAAAATTTGAATGGAAATATATGGAGTATACCTTTTCGGTATACTTCTTTATCAAACCGATCTCCTCAATACTGGAGTATGAGGATCTTATTCTTATGATTCTTGTTCTTATGTAGAATCTGATTCATCATATTTTAAAACAAACTTTGTTTTCTCTGGTTCTTCCTTACTTGGTAGGACTTTTTGTTTAACAACATCCTTCATTTCTTTAAATACCACATCCTCGCTATGCTCTACCTTCTTAGTTTCTATTTTCCAAAGATTATAATCTTTGAGACCATATTTATATCCAATAAAGAAACACTTTTCAACCTTATTATCTAGCTTATTCTTGTTTTCCTTTGGAGCATGAAAATATGCATCACAACCAAATACCTTGAGATGTTTGAGAGAATGTTTCTTACCAGTCCATACCTTTTGTGGAGTCTTGTCATCCAACGCTGATGAGGGTGATCTGTTGACCAGGCAACATGTAGTATCCACTGCCTCTGCCCAGAATTCTTTCCCTAACCCAACACCACTGAGCATGCACCTTTCTTTTTCCATTAGCATCATGTTCATCCTTTCTGCAACTCCATTCTACTAAGGTGTATATGGAGTAGTCTTCTTCCTTGATATACACCACTTCTTACAAAATTCTTCAAATTCAGTCTCGTAGAACTCTCTGTCATTATCTTTCCTCATCATCTTAATTATTTTTTGTGTTTGATTCTCAACAAGAGCCTTAAACTCTTTAAACCCATCAAACACTTCATAATTCTTCCAGAGGAAATATATCCAAGTATTCCACGACAATTCATTTATAAATGAGACATAGTACAGATATTTTCCCAATGATATGACCAACACAGGTCCATAAACATCATTGTGAACTAGTTTTAAAATTCCTTCTGCCTCATTGCACCAAAGGGGAATCTTACCCTATTCTTCTTCCCATATACACAATGTTCATAGAAATCAAAATCCAAAGAAAAGTTAGTCATACCTTCAAACATACCTTTACCATGTAGTAGTCCAAGACCGTTATCTTTGATATGCCCCAGTATTTGATGCCACAACATAACCTTTTCTCCAGAGATTGTAGGAGTTTTTTCTTCTTCAACTCCAATATCAAGAAAAATGGAATTATTACACCTGTCACTAATAGTGATTCCTTGCAGCTTATATAGAGTTCCAAACTAAACTCCCTTCAACAACACCATTGCTCCTCGAACCATCCCGTAGGTTTCCTTTTGAAATATTGTTTTTACCCCTGCATCCTCCATTTTTCATACAAAAATATAATTTATGGCCAAACTTGGGATGTGAAAAACACTAAGCAATGTTCTAATCCTTCCATATATGAGCCTCAACTTGAATTTTCTTTGTCCTATTATTCTAGTTGTTAAATCATCACCTAAGAAAACATTACCTCCACCATACATTTCATATTCGTAGAACCAATCCTTGTGGGGAGTCATATGAAAGGATACACTAGAGTCAGCCAACCATGCCTCATGATCTGTATGTGTTCTTGAAGAAGCCAAGTACACATCCCCTCCTTCTTCCTTGGAGTTATTTTTTTATGTAGAAGGAGATTATCCAGATCCCTTTTTTTATCAACTTTGGATCTACACTACTTCTTGTAGTGCCCTTCTTTTCCACATCTCCAACATACCTTTACAAACTTTCTGGGAGATTTAGATCTACCATTAGACTTATATCTCCCACTTGAGAAATTAGATATATTTCTTTCCTAGGAACGTCCTCTTGCAAATAATGTGTCTGTTATTTGTCCTTCCATATTCTTTTGTCTCACCTCCTCTGAAAACAAGGATGATACCACTTCATCAAACTTCAAGGTAGTTGTATTACTACCTATGGACACAGCCAGACTATCCCATTAGGCTAGTAGATAACACAGTAAACTGATACATTTATATTTATTTGAAATCTTAATCTCAATAGATACTAATTGACTTACTACATTATTAAAGTTGTTCAAATTATTTGTCGTCGATTCTCCATCTCTCATCCTTAGGTTATAAAGCTTCTTTCTCAGGAATAATTTATTTACTAGGGACTTAGAATAATACAACTTCCCCAACTCATCCCATAAATCCTTGGTTGTATCTTCCTCTAACACATTCAATAATACTGAATCTGAGAGACACAGTTGGATTGTGCTCTTTGCATTCCTATCCACCATTTTCTAGTCATCTGAAGAAGTTCAAGTAGGTGCAATACCTGGATCTACCATGGTATACTGATATCTGTCCACCAAAATATCTTCCATCTTGAGATTCCACAACTCAAAATGTTTCCCATTAAACTTCTAGATCTCCATTTTCGAATTGCTCGCTATTTCTTTTCACCTGAAAAATCAATACCATGGATCTCCCACTATAACATGGCTTATGACCATCCCGAGCCAAACCCTTGACCACAAAGGCATCCCCATGAAGCCAACACACATATGATACCGTATGTATATTTTAACTTTGTGCAATATTTACTACAAATAGATTTTCAGTAAAAGAACATAAAATATACAATGGAAAATACAAACATTACACAAAGTTTTTTTCACTGGAAACCCAAACTGGGAAAACCAACATATTCTATATTCATTCATAGTGATACATTATTTACAGTACAATATACATATAGAATCCAATGTAATTCAAAACCCTAATCCAATGACCTAGATAAGTCAACAATTGTAACTCCTTAACCAGAAATAGAAAACCATCGGAAAAAACCATGTGCCAGAAAACTGCTCAAACAATGGACACGAAAATCGAGGAAACATGAAAAATGAGAAAAAATGTGACACGTTTCCTAAGGAAAAAAAATGTGGCACTACTACTCGTTCAAAGAATATAACACATACCCAACAACTTGCTGAAGTATTATCGAAGTTTTGGCCAATAAAAATGTTTATATAGAATGACCACAATTTTCTCCACGCCAAAATGTCTTTCCATCCAACTGTAGTGATCCTCCCAAATCATCTTTGCATACTCACCTGTGGGAACAAAGAGGTGTCCAAGATGGCATAACAGTCCATCCTGGATGTGAAAATTTGTGACATTATCTTATGTACCCAAGAGTTAATAGGTGGTGTAGAAGTTAAGGTTGCGTTGATAAAGTTGGGGCGACTCAGATGCCTCATGCCCACAGGAGTGGAGCATTGTGGTGAGTGAAGCAACAGGAGGGAGACTGAGGGAGGAAATGACACGATTTGTGCTCTATGTTTTATAATTGATGTTGATATGGAACTGTTGTAGGTATGTGGACCACTTTTGATGGTGGTTGTTTTGGAACTTCCCATGTGTCTCTATAAACTGCAGAGGCATGTGATCAATGTGTATGATTGTCTCCTTTCCCAAAATGTAATGTTTCCATTGATGACATGATTTCACAATGGAATACATTTCTTTTTGATAGGTGGGGTATGTTTGGACAATATTTGAGAGTGTCTCACTATGGTATGCTATTGGATGACCATGCTGAGTGAGAACTGTGCCTACAACATAGTCGGAGGAATCAATCTCAATCAAAAACGATTGTTGTATATCAAGTAAGTAGAGTACTAGAGCTAAGAAAAAATGATTATTTAGATTATCAAATGATTTTTTTTGTGCTCTCCCCCATGCAAACTTTTCCTTTTCACCGCCCTTGGTTACTTGGCTAAGGACCCATGCAATATGGGAGAATCCCAACACTAACTTTCAATAGAAGTTGGCAAGTCCCAAGAAGTACTAAAGCTCAGTAAGTGTGGTCGGGGCTGGCCAATCATGAATGAATTGGATCTTAGCTAAATCCACATGTATCCCTTGCTCATCAATAGTGTATCCCAAGTATTGGACCATGTTAATCCCAAAGGAGTATTTTTCAAAGTTGGAATATAAGTTGTGTTGTCGTAGAGTGATAAAAACATGCTCAATATGTTGCATGTGATCCTCCCAATTTTTGCTGAAGATGAGGATATCATCCAGATATACCACCACAAAAGAGTTGTTCAAGGGTCTCAATACATCATCCATCAATTTCATGAAATTTTTTGGTGCATTTGTTAAGAAAAAGGGCATGACCAACCATTCGAGGAGACCTTCCTTAGATTTGAAAGTTGTCTTCCATATATCAGTTGGTTTGATGGGAAACTAGTCGTATCTAGACTTTAGGTCAATCTTGCTAAAAAACTTTTTCCCCTTAAGTTGGTAAAAAGGGTCATCAATTTGGGGAATTGGGTACCGGTTCCAGATTATGATTTAGTTTAATGCTATGTAATCAATGCAGAGTTGCTAGGTCCCATCTTTCTTCCACACCAACAAAATAGGGCTTATGCACGAAGAGGAGATGGTTCAGATGTGCCCCTTTTGAAGCATCTCTTAGATCTCGTACTTCATTTCATCATTTTCCATTAGCAAATGATGATATAATGGTCCATTAGCCAGCGATGCACCCGAGGTTAAATGAATTGGATGCTTGACTTGGCAATGCATTGGTACCCCGGTGGGTGAGGAGAACATGTCTTTGTATTCTTCCACAATCCTGTCCAGTTTCTTATAATGCAAAGAGAGGCTTTGTGTAGAGGTCACAGATGTGATGGCAACCTTTTGCTTACTGTGAGCACAGATAAAAAAGAAGACAAAGTTCCAGGTTTGTGAAATGACCTTACTACATTGCTTCACAGAGATTAATGAAATACCGATAGGTGGCACTACCTTTGGTATCCTGTAGAAATTTCTACCCAAAGCAATAATAACACTATGGGGCCTAGACTCATACACAACATTTCACTTCAACAAATATGGTTGGCCTAAAATAACATCACAAAATTGAAGGGGAGAAATATCACACAATACCTCATCTTTGAAGGGGTTGATGTTGTAGGCCAGACGACATTGTTTCCTGACACAAAGATCTCATCCTTATCAAGGCCAATCGATGGTGTAGGGATATGGGTGCGGTTTTATTGCCAGACCCAATCGCTTGACGAACTCTGCTGAAATTAGGTTCTTCTTACTACTACTATCAACAATAAAATGCAGTGGAGTCCTGTTTACCCACATCTGTGAGTGAAAGAGGTGTTCCCCTTCCTCTGGTTCTTCTGGTTCTCTTGGTTGGAATTTTGTAGTAGCAATAATGACACTGGGTTCAACATCGATGATCTTCTTTCCACTTTATGGATTTGATTTAGAGTCAAAATATGCCTATGACTCGAAAGCTTTCAACTTGGTTACGAGTGACTACTTGGGGAGACATTCTTCATTGTTGTGCCAAGGACTTTTATGGTATTCACACCATTTTCTCATGCCCTTCTTCGACTTCTCATTACCCTTCTTGGGTTGTATCTTGGAATAGTTGTCTTGAGGGTGACCATCTTTGGTCTGTCCCTTGTTTTGTGGGTTGGGGATGCCTTTTCCCTGCTTTGACTGTGAGGATTTTGCAGATCCAAATTCTCTTCTCTTCTGCTTAAATTTCTACTCGATATTGACTTCATATCTATATGTCGCACCTAATGATGTGATATCTAGAAAATCCATTTATGTTTGAGTGTATCTATGCAAACAACCACTAGCACCAGATGTCCTTTAGAGTCTTTGATACCCAATTTGGTGCACAGGGCATGGAAAATATTGGTGAAATCTGGTATTGTCTGGTCCCTTTTCTGGCACAGTGTGATCCATCTTGTGTACAAGTCCTTGTAGCTTCAAACATGGTAGTATTGTTCTTTAATGGCATCCCTGAAGGAATACCATGTGGGGCAGACTGCAAATATTGCAGATTCCTCAATGGCCCTTTGCTCAGAGTAAGTATCCCAGCAATCCTTAACATGAGGGATGACCTTGAGGAGTGCAAAAGTAATATTTTTCCTTGTCCTAAAAATTGTGGATGAAAAAATACCCTTTGAGAAGATTCAACCATTTATCTACATCATCCACATATATGAGTACTTCAAATAATGGAATGTCAAAATCTACTTGTCCCTTGAAGGGGGTTGCATGGATTCTTGATGAAGATGTGTCTCTTGTGGACAGTCGCTGAAGGATCTATGTAAAGTTTTCCATCATTTCATTCCTTTGTCATGCAAGAGATTAATCAAGAAACAATTTGAAAGGATCTCATGCTTCATCATCTTTCTTCTCATCCCCCATGGGTTATTGCTGAGCTCATTGTCACAAATCTTGCAAAGGCTTGATTGGTTTGAGTCCGAACTTCTTTGATCCAAATTATTTTCAGCAGGAAATGAGAGTAGAGATATAATAAAGAAATGCATAGCAATATCACAAATATCCAATAATATAACAGAAATGTATCATAGATGCAACCATAAACACAGAGATACAGTAATAAACGATTTCTATCAATGAAAGAAATGTACAGAGACCGTAAAAATACAGAGTGAAAGACTCGCTAGAATGGTGACAACTTATTTATGAGAAGAGATGTGACGTCTACTCACATTCAGAAGAAGACGATTGTTACAACAATTCTCCAAAGGCCTTTTTAACATAAGTAAAATCCAAAACCCTAACCCTAGAAGATGAAAAAGCAACAGTTTTGTGGACCCCGTTTTGGGTAGCTTGGTGTATCAACTTCCCGGGGGCATAACCTTGGCATACGATCTCTGTTTGGGCCACACGATACATCTTTAGAAAAATCTATCCAAGGATTACAATAGATGGCAAAAAATATCATGATAATATTTTCCAACGTGACCATGCCCAAAAAATGTCTTTTAGGGCCTCAAAATGGCTCTCGAAGTTGAGGGCCCGAAAAACTGCTAAAAATAGTAAATTACCAAGATTGTCAGAAAACTGTTTTGAGTCAGTTCAAAAAGGTGGGTGGCCACCGATATCCACCTGGATCATTCTTGTACGTAGATCTTATTTGGGACATGCATGAAGAAAAATAGATGAAGAGTTGACTACTCGGATACCACTGATATGGATTTATGAGCGGAATGAAAGGAATAACAGACTGAAGACAATAACACGGAGATACAAAGAGGAACACAAGATATCAAGTGAACAATAACTTCTATTGAATAAATAAAATAGGCTGAATTTCTAAAACTGTAGAATAAAAAACAACTTGCTCGAGTGGTGGTAGTTATATCTCAGAAGAAATGTGGCTGCTATGCGCATCCGTTTGAGAAGAATGATTAAAATGAGGTTCCAGAGGCCTTCTTAACATTCTTCATGAATGGAAAAACCCTTGACATCCAAAAACCTAACCCTAGGAGATGAAATTCCAAAAGTTATGTGTGCCTTGATGGGTAGGTTGGTACTTCAACTTCTCGGGGTCATAACTTTTGGATATGACCTCCATTTTAGGCGGCTGATAGCTTGTTGGAAAGATCTTTTCGATAAATACACATTATTCCATCAAAACTTGACTTTATCTAGAGTTTGACTGTGAAAAGAGATAAAAACATTGTTTAGGGCCCCAAAACGACCCTAGAAGTACAAAAAGATGTATTGACATGAAAACTTCCAAAATAATCCAGTTGGATTAGGTGGGCAGCCACTAATATTAGCCTAGAATCTATATAGGGATTAAGACAATCCTGAAAGTATAGAACCCACAATTACAAGGAATTACAAAAGAACATGTTGAACTAACAACTGTCAATGGAGCCAGTTAGAATAGGTGGGTGGCCACCAATATCCACCTAGATCATCTTCATTGAATTGCTTTACTGATGCAACTTTTTTCAATGTTCTCTCATGCATGGCTTGATGTATGTAAACCATCATCTTTCCATCAGTTTTCCTTTTATCTTTCAAGGCATCATTCTCATCTTGTGTGAGAGCATTGTATGCTTCATGATCTGTTGTTTCCACATAGCCATTCTCGACTATCTCCCATACATATGGACCCCAAAATAACACCTTCATGGTCAAGGACCATAACTTATAATTTTTTCTTGTAAAAGTGGGAGGTTGTTGATTTGAAGTAGAGACTATATTTCACCTTACAATAGATCTGTTGATCTAATAAACTTGCTTTGATCAACCTACTCTGATAGAACCTGCTATGATACTAGATATCGCATCTACAAGGCACAAACAAACTCTGCGCAGTGCAATGACAAATATTGCACGCCATAAAACTTCATGGCTGAAATCTTAGGAATTACCTGTTAGAGATAATGCCTAATTAATGCTACATTCTAGAGTTTAGGGATTGGATTGGGTTAGCTAGAGGATGTTGAGAGATTCTCTCAACATCTCCCTCCAAGAGTGGAATAATTTGGATCTCACAACACTTATTTAAGTGTGATGTATCTTCGTTCATTGTGTGCAATACAAACTATTTTTGTGTGTATATTTATTGTCTCTTCGCTCTCATGAATTCTAATTTGGTATCAGAGCTAGGGTAAAGAAGTTGCACTGAGGTTGCATAATGTTGAGGGAAGAACACTTGCTCGAATGCAATACAGGGCATGAAATAAATTTGTCGAATCTTAATTTGTCCTGATAAGAATCTTGTAGCCACTTGGGAAGAACAGACACTATCGGTTGGGAAGAACAAAGCGTATCTTTTTAGATCAACATCGTCACCATAAAGAGGATTCGTCTACAAAACAAGAACCTACCAACCTCATATGAAATATTATTCTGTCTTGTGAAGGAGACTGTGCCTTGGTAAAAGGGTAGTCATGATTTGTCCAAAAGCATGGATCTGTGTTGACACAAAGAATCCGCCTGTGGAAATCTATCATGGAAAGACAAAACTCAATTCCCGAGAGGTCAAATAAGTGTTTGTGAATTGTCCAATCGACTGTTGGTAGTATTGTACATTTGACCAACACAGGAGTTCAATCTGAGTGTATTCAATTAAAGGAGCAACACATTGAATCCAATTATGAGATCTTTGTTGATTGTGAGCACTGCAAGACCTACGTGTATATGATCACCACCACCACGAGAGTTTTAAATATCTACGAAGATGTTCTGGTCAATGGCTTGACACTGTTTGCACTAATGGATGAATCTATCTAAAGGTGTTGATATTGAATGAATTCTAAAGGAAACCATGGAAGAGGTGGATAGAGAAAATAAGGCGCAAGCTCAGAATCAAGAGTAAGACATGTGGCATGTATCCTTCGAATTAATTACCTTTGCAATCTATATGAATTTGCAGCATATGTGCATTGACCCATGCCTCAATATCTGAGGGTGGAATAGAAGACAAAGATAATCTCCAATGTGATGGTCGAGATGGCACTGAAGCAGCAACAGGATAAAGCAAAGACGTTAAGTTTCTCCATGGCAGTTAACATTGATTGTAAGATGTGTCATTTTCGTTGTCTGAAGGAATCACTACTTGTGATGTCATGTGTGAAGAATAGCACAAAAAAAAGAATACTACTTGTGGAAACTATCGTAGATGATTTGCCTATTTTTCTACTTATATATATATTCATGTATGTGTGGTGTGAATAATACGTGTTTATGTAAAAGAAAGTAGGAACTTTTGTATCTTGATATAAGCTGGCAGCCCCAGTTTCAAGAACAATTGTTCTTATGATTGGAAGTCACCTTGTATAATTGATTTTTAAAGACATTTTGTACCTAGACGGCCTTTCTACAAACTGATGGATAGCCGAAAGTGAAATATCTGATAGATGGAGGTATGTCCATAGGATGATTCATTACTTGACAACTTTTCTCATGGAAGCCCCGGTGAGCTGATTTTGTCAATATTATCTATCGTACATGTGCATGAATGATGATCTGAAACATTTATACTTTAAATGAGTGGAAAGGAAAGCTCGAAGAAGAGGAAAAGAAAGAGCGCAATCCAAAAGCCTCAGAGTGGGTGTATGCGTTGATGAGGATCATGCCAGACAAAGTGTTGTAACATTTTCTATTATGTGAAGTTTTGTAATGTAGGCATTAACAGGGGGTGTTAGAGATAATGCCTAATTAATGCTACATTCTAGAGTTTAGGGATTAGATTGGGTTCGCTAAAGGATGTTGAGAGATTCTCTCAACATCTCCCTCCAAGAGTGGAATAAGTTCGTTCATTGTGTAAAATACAAACTATTTCTGTGTGTATATTTCTTGTCTCTCTGCTCTCATGAATTCTAATTTTACCACACACATCACAAACTATACTATTTACTGCACGCTGTGATGAAGACACTTGATAAACAATTTCTTGACATAAAATCAACACCTTTCTATACTTAGCATATCAACTGAGAAACACAATAAAATATGTTAACAACAAAATACTTGATATATATATTAAGAATGTGAACTCTCAAACTTCTTCAACTATGTTCTCTTTGTTCTGTTCTATATCAATTACCCATATAAAAAACAGAAACTTCTTGTAGAAGTAAATCCCACTCAAGCAATAAAAACGTTACTTGACAAAGCTTGAGAAAGATAAAAATTGACTCATTTAATATTCTCCTGCTAACACTCCTCCTTGAAGTGTGAGCTTCAAGCTTGAAGCTCACACTTGTAATTAATATTTCCAACACATGTGGGGATTTCCAAGCCGGAGAAGGAATAAGTTCAAGCAAGGCTCATCCAGAGAAGTCGTAAGTCTAAGTCTGGGCAGGACTCGGACCAATCAGTCACAATCAGAGTTTTATTTTCAGAATTTTTGATGACTCCTTTGAGTTGGTAGCATGTCCATGTATATATAATTTTCCTCTAAACGGTGCCCAATTAAACTACTTCTGTAGAGCTGATTGGCATGTGATTTATTATGTGGATTGGGACTATTATGATAGAAGAACGTGATAGATGTCTGTATGTTTCTTGAAGCATGCGAGCATGAGGTGCATGGTGAGTACAATACGGTGAAATTAAACCAAAATAATGCATGAGTGAGTTGCCTCTTGTTGTTATCGTTATTGGTTTTGAAAGCCCGACGCGATGCCATGCAATTGGGTTACCTATTGTCTAGCTGTCTAGATTTAAGGTTATACAACTCCATTAATTACGCCAAAAGGCGTATACCTATTGACAATGAGCACAATTAATCAGCTTTTAATCTAAAATTCTAATCTGATGGTTAACAATTGAAGATGCTGGCATATTCTTAGTCGTCCTCTCAAATCAATGAATGTGATTTACTCTTCATAACTTCCTTGTATTTTTGAATGCATCTCTTACCTTGTTTACTTTTTAACATTTACCTAATCATATTAAGAAATTACTATAACACTATATGATTGCCACGTTTAAATGATTAACCTTTCAGATTACCATTTATATTTCCTCAACTGTCCAGACGTTTCATTTTTTGGCTGCCTGTGCATTTCATTTTTTGTCTTTCCTCACCTATCTATGTTTCATTTTCACCACGGATTTCAACTGTCCGCCCATTCTCTACCGCCGATTTCCTTAGTTGTCCCCGCGTTTTCGACAATTAAAACATCGCGTGGGTTTAGACTCCTTGGTTGTCTGATCGATTCATTGTTATTAATGCTGACGAGTCTATAGGTGGGAATCTGCTTGATCCCTCCGAACTGTGATTTTCCTGTATAAACTTACTCCTTTGAAGAATTGACCCGATTATTATATTCATTCTCTTTGTCGACCGCGAAAAATAGTTTTGTGTTGTTTTATAATTGATTTTCCTTAATATATTTAATACATTAAGATGTATTATATTTAATACATTTAATACATCTTAAGATGTATTATAAATATATTTAATACATTAAGATGTATTAATATATTTAATACATTAATGTATTAATATTAAATGCATTAATGTATTAATGTATCTATTTTTCGAATGTCGCAATGTGACAAAAAATATTAAATACATTAATCTATTTAATACATTAATGTATTAAATACATTAATACATTAATGTATTAATATATTAACACATTAATGTATTAAATACATT
>JZKD02S2001011.1:1074017-1093324 GCA_000966675.3 Picea glauca | reverse complement strand
CATTAATTACCGTGAAATGCAATTTATGCCACACGAGGAGATTACTCTGGATGCCACGTTTATCCTGGCGTTTCATGTCTTCTGGTGGGCGTTTTGATTTACATGTTCAAAGATAGTTTTGATTTACATGTTCAAAGATAATATTTTCCAGGGAGCTTCGAAGCTTTAGGTTGAAATTTAGCCAGTTTGTTGCTTGGCTTTGATGTGTGATTATAAATCTTTTTGAATAGGCTACAGAAGCTACAGAAGGCGCTGGTATTTGTAGAAGACACTGGTATTTGCATGTATGTRTTAATTTTTTTGAAAGTTGTTTTTAGTTTTAGTTGATCAACTGTAAGAGATATTGTGGAAAGAAACACTGCCATGTTATATCATTAAAAGTTAGAAACAATGTGCATATTTCATTTACGAACCAACCTTAATTATAATAGAAACCCTAATTAGGGTTTTTAAAAAGAATTAGTCTTTCGACGTTTATCAGCCACAATCATGTGGCTGTGCTAGTCATATATTAATGGTAATTTTCAAAGTATGTCGGCCTTCAACTAGCAACAACCACTTTATAAAAGTGGTTGATATACGCAGATCGACGTCATTAATTTTAAAACGTAGAAAATGACACCGATCAGCGTATATCAACCACTTTTATATCAATCATTTAGCTGTGTTGCATGCAGATAAACATCAGTCATAATCAAAGTCAAGATCCCAATCTCGCACAACAGCTACTGTAATCAAAATCAAAAACCAAATATCGCGCTACGTTTTTAATCTTCATTAAAGAACTAAATTTTCATAGGGGCAAGTATGCCATCCCACATAAGTTTACAATAGTTAGTAAATTATTTGTATCGTTATCAATATTAAAATTAACCTTGGATTATTTTACTTTTTTTCTTTGATCAAAGAATCAAATAAAAATAATGTGCGCTGTATTTAAGTTTCTGAATGCGCCCTGATTTGTTTTGACTCACTATTCAACTAGTACCCGGAATTTCGAACCATTTTCACCAGCTCAGTTAGCTCATGGGTGACGTTATCAAACAAGGTTACAGCGTAGTTTCTGCCGAATTGAGAGGTACATTTATCATGCTTATTAGACCGTGCACTTTGAAAAAGTGAGAAATTTAGGAGATTTAATATGATCCCGAGCGTTGTTTTTGAGTTTCGGGGACTCAGAATTGTGTTGTTATTAATTTTTCCATGAAATAAGTGGTATCAGAGTACACTGGATCAAGGCTCAAATATTTTCGTAACAATTAATATAAAAAGGGCCTCCTCCTAAAAACTATTAATAGTGATCTAATCTTCAAGATAGAAAACAGAATATAGATATTTTGAGTGGATTAATCTATATTATAAGAATGGAATCGATTAGCTGTACTAGTAAACAGTTTCCCAAAATGATAACAAATTTTTTGAATTAAAATCTAACTTTATTGTAGTATCATCTATTCATCAATTCAGGTTTACTGACTCTAATTTATACCAGACCTTATAACTCAAAATCAACCCTCTGTAATTAAAAAATAAGACCACCGCGACACAGAATCAGACCCCTGCAACAACTACTATGGAAAAAAGAAAACCTTGTTGACAGTTTTTTAACAAAATTTATAATGGCTCTAAACATACAATTTTTGGTTATGCAATCTCAATTTATAATTTTTTGAACAAACAATGTCATCCCATTTGGCAGTTATAGATGCTCGTGATCCACTTCTTTCCATAGGATTATGACAACTCTGCGGTTGGGCAGTGGCCCAGCCCAAACCTGCAATAATTTATATGTTCAAATGTATATTAAGAGAAAATGTGTCAGATTTAGGATACATGGATTGAAAATATAAAGCACGAGAGAGAGCATACAAAGTTTGGAACTGTACATACAGTCTACATAATTTGATACTACACAAGTATAACATTACAGAAGGTAATAAATTTACACAATCTCGAGATTGAATTAATCTGAGTAGAAACTATTTCCTTATAATAGTCCATGACTCAGCAGCTTCTAAAGATTTTTACTTTCTGGCCACTGATTTAAACTCCTTTGGAAGTTTCTTCACAACTTTCACATCGTTTCCAAAGATTTGATAGAGTGTTCCTCGTAAAAAATATCTGCAAAGTAGCTACACAATTTGTAACAAATTCGGAGTTAGAAACCCGAAGATAACGTCTTAAAGTAATAAGCCTATGAAATAATCAAGTGATTTTTCAAATCCTTCAAGTATGCTATAGAAACAGGAGACATACGAGGTTTATTCAAGTATAAATATGTTAAAGCACTATGACCTGGACAAAACTCTTGAATGCTTTTAATCTGTAGATCATTCAAGAGTTGACACTGAGGCCAGCTCGCCAGCTCGGATATGTTTTTGTTAGCAATGTAAGTACAAGATCTTAATACTGCCGGTTTCCATTAGGAGGCAATAAATAAACTGAACTTTCAATTTCACAATCATGAATGATGCAAATGAATGGGCGTGAAACAAAACTTTTTCTTACACCCGATAAGACTATTCATCACTGTTTGTTGTGTAATTGAAAGCTAACAAACATGATATAATGTCGAAGTATCAAAGATTTGTTTCCACACCTGGAATCTTTGCCAAAATGACTTTTTATCCATTTCTGGAATTACTAATGTGGCATTGATAATGCGGGACACTGCAACCATGTCACGGATCTACAGTTGAAATCCAGAAAGGATACTTCATTCTTTAAAGTTCCTGTGTACTAGAAAAGCGCTATAACAATCGGTTACACTTAAGGATCTAAAACAGTTGGAATTGTTAATAGTTTCACCTAAGATTATAATACATCGTTCAAGGGTTTAATAAGATGCGCAATGGCATTCATAATAATAGTCTATTTTCTTTTATAGCCAGCAGGATGACTACACCAATGGAACCACTTTGAGGGACTTTCTTTTCTATGAGACCAGATATATTTTTGATGCATCCAGTGTACTTCCTCCTGTCCTGATCTGATTCAGTCCACCATTAGTATGGTGGAAGTAAATAACCTCTTGGTTCTCCAGCAACTGATCATAAAAACATCCAATGGGTATTAAAACTTAAGAGTTCATGAATAAAAGCAGAGAACCACCTTTGTAGGACTCAGTTGGCTCTACACAACGTTCAAAACCTCGAGACGGTCGACCTTCCCATAACTTTTGAGACTATGGTCTAGATTTTTAAGCCAATAATCGTTTTTTCAACATATTATGCACATGGGAATGCAAATATTCGCCAAACTAATTAATATTAAAGTTATAAAGGATACTGAAGTCACCATAGTCATGAATATTAGGCTAATAAGTCACCATAGTCAAGAATATTAGTATAAATATTTAAGTCACTAAAAAAACGCCATGCATGTTACCACGTGCCCATTGCATGGCAGCCTCTTTATTATGTGTTACTAACTTCCTACTGCATGCCATGCTCACTGTCGTATAAGTTATCCTCTCCCCATTTTGGTCAACCTTACTTCCCACCAAGGAAATCGTCCGATGGACATTATTTTATCTTTTTGCGAACAACTTGGATTTTTGATAACAGGTGCACCTGGACGGTTGCCAATTCTGTGCATTACCTTGGAACCTATTTACTGCTATTGCAATCACCCTAAATCTCTTCCAGGTAGCAGTAACCAGTAACCTTAGTTTGCTGTGTGCTCAAAATATCTATTTGTTTCTTGTGAGTTCTCCCACAATTTTTTCTATTTGTTATTCATTGGAATACATACATGGATTTTACGACAATAATTGTTTATGCTCTTATTTAAATTATTTTGGATTCTCGTACTCGGTAATTCATCTCTACAGTGGGCAACAAACTTTGTCGATGAATAATCAGGACTTACCGCGTACTTGACAGATTCCGCCGGTTGTGAATAAAATACTTTAAAACCGGGAGATGGAATCGCTGAAGAGGAAAACAGTCGACCAAGGCATGAAGAGTCGAACCTTTGAAGTTCTATCGCCGTGTTTGTGGCGTTTGAGAACGAGGGCTCTTCAACTGCCTTTGGAGCAAGAAGTAAAGCCCCATATTTCAGCACATGCGATTGGTGATAGATTTGAGCACATTTAGTTTGCTAATTTGATATATCTACATATATATTATCTTAGATTAAAGCCCCATATTTCATATTAAGGGAACTAACGGATTTGATATTTTTACTTTAGTTGCTTTTTATTAAATGGGTGTTCTTTTTATTAAATGGGTGTTCTTTGATAGAGAAATTAAGTATACTTTTCATATATTTATTTTGTACATGAGAGAATATCTATTATAAACACTCCTATATAAACAAATCAGCCTAAACTTATATCAAGTTATCTATAATTTACTATTGTGGCGGCAACTATAATTATTGTAGCAGTGACTATAACTATAGGTATATATAAGTAGGATAATGATTCTTAAAAATACATCAATTTGGTGTACTGGCTTGGCCGTGATCTTAAAAATAAATTATTATTATTATTATTATTATTAGGATAATGATTCTTGGTCCATAGATAAATAAATAAAAACACATCAACAAACAATTTATTTTTCTTTTTAAATCTACTGCTAAAACCCACACTTTCAATACCTATCATAAATGGATAAAAACACATCAACTAGCAATTTATTTTTATTTTTAAATCTGCTGTTAAAACCCACACTTTCAATGCCTGTCATTTTCAACAACCATGAAAATTAATTATAAGCCTAAAAGAAGAATATCTTTTAGAATATATCATATAACAACAAAAACTAGCATTTAGTTAAGAAGATACAGAGCTTCCACAAATATATGGTTAAGGAACCGTTCTCTATATCTGAAAATAAGAAAGAGTGATAATCTTACTGTATTGGTACATGTAGTTGATAGTTTCCATATGTGTGCTTCCTCCAATCATCATTGTCACATAGTTTGTATAGATGCCAATCGCATTTAGTTAAGAAGATACAGAGCTTCCACAAATATATGGTTAAGGAACCGTTCTCTATATCTGAAAATAAGTAAAAATAAGAAAGAGTGATAATCTATCTGTATTGGTACATGTAGATGATAGTTTCCATATGTGTGCTTCCTCCAATCATCGTTGTCATATAGTTCGTATAGATGCCAATATAGTTTTAGCTGATTCCAACCTAGATTTCTTCCTTATTTGTTTTATTTCTTAATATATCTAGTATATTGGTGATCCTAGTATATTACATGGATATTGTTTCTACGCCATTGGATATCTATCGGTGGGTTGTTCAGACTACATCTATTACAACAAATGGAATTGGAGACATATTCAACGTGGGAATGAAGCTTAGGATAAATGTTTCCTTGTGTTTTCTATGAATGGAATTGATTTTTGGAATTGATTTTTGGTGGAAGATTGATTTTTGGTAGAAGATGCCAAGTGTGTTGCATGCAAAGAATTCGTTTGGGGAATTGTATTTCAATATATTTAATTGATTAAAAATTGTGGTTTAGTATTTATGTGTTGCTTTTTCATTTATAGTAAACATGGTGCACACTAATGCATGATGCACAATATATTCAAAGTCGTATATATTTTTGTTGTTAGCATAGAAACAGTTGAAGTGATTCTCTACTTCAATGTTAATTGAAATAACAAAGAAGGGGAAAATATCTTGTTCTTTAAATTCAGGTTTTGTTTACTTTTAAGTAAAGTTCGTTTCATGGACATTTAGAAAGAATGACCTAAATTTTCAAATTTGCAAGGACATTACCACATGTTGCTTGTTATTATGCAAATAATGTAATCTAATTTTAAATTAAAGGATTTTTTGGTTCCAAAAATATGGTAAAATAATAAGTGACAAGACTATATTGTTTCACGTTAAATAGATCTTAAGGAACATAAACTTATATTCGTGTTTAAAATTTATACTAAAATCCTATTAAATTTATAATAGAAAAAATATATCCATTTACTATGTTTCAGCCCCCATCCTCCACAAAATGTCTCAAACCCACCCCCGTACAATTCAGAATAATTCGACTCCCATATGTTATGACCTCTGCCTATCAAATGTGATCTATTAATCATGCATGCTATATGTCTCTGTAGCACCCACGAGCCACCAGACAACTAGCAAAGGTAAAATGATATTGGCTTTTTGCAAAAAATTTCAAACAAAGCAGCCTTATCCTCTGCTAATTTTTGGGTTGTTTTTATGAATTTGATGAAATATCAAGAAGCAGTTGTAGCATGGGGCCGAAGCAAGGGTTGGTTATTGAAGAAGTTCAACGAATTCTAAGTCCCACGTCTAACGGCAATATTCCTTATGTGTGTTTCATGTTTCCTTCAAGAACCATAGGAGCTCTAGAGGAGAGAGGATTTATAGCGGTGTCCCCTCATCAATCGTCTCTCTGTCAAATTGCCCATGCAATAGATTTTGTAGAGCTTCTTTTCTCCTGTCGTGAGGAAGTGCACCGCCTTTATCTATCGACTGTAAAATAGGAGTGATGCTGGCGGATGGTTGACCTGCAATCATCAAATCAAGTAATTACAATATTGCAATCATCAATGTTTCAACTATGTGGAAACATTAAATCCCTAGATCTGTAAGCACGTCTTCATATCGTCATGCGGTCTTTATCAATTGCAGCACCCGCGACTCTTGAATATGCTAACGAATTTTTCAGATTTAGTAGATACTAGCACAGCCACAATTACGTGACTGATTAACGCCGAGAGGCATGTTAAAACAAAATCAAATTCGTTGTTGCAGCCTTTCGCCTTACACAAGACCGCTGGCGACGCCACTGCAGCTACACATAAAGGTGCTCAGTCGATGGTTTAAGGGTCCACCATTAATGGCGTCAATATACAAACGAGATGGGTTCGTAGCTTATATCTTCTAAAATTTACAAAAACACATGCACGCAGAACAGGCCAGATTCTGAACACACGATACAATTTATACAACAATTAGATTGTGGATTCGTTCATGGGTTCGCCGTGCGATATAACAATGGCATCAATGTAAAAACGGGAAGGGCTTGTAGCTTATATCTTCTGTACATAAACGCCCCCGATTACGTCGTGGATGGGCGTGGATCAGAAACACCCCTGATTACGCTGCAGGTGGAGCAGATGCGTTGTTGGTAATGGCGGCCGTTGGTATTGCAGATCCCAACGGCTTACTTCTCAATTCCGTAAAATTTAGAGACGAATCGTTGTAAACCACCCACCATTTGTCCAACAGCATCTTGATGTCTGCTCTATCCATGTTTGCCTCCTTGCCAGTGAACCTCCACGGTTTTGCTCCCTGCACCACCATCATGACCATACCGGCACGATAATCCTATGGCAAAACTGTAATTAAGAGTTCAATTGAAACAAAAAAACAAAAGGAACTTACGTCGGCACAGTAGTGAACGACTTTGGGTTTGTGAATGTCTACTCTTTCTGGGTGTCGCCACAGCATAGCCATTACCAGATTGTATTCCTGAGGCAGCGGCTTGTATACTTCACAGAAAAATGAATTCAAAAAATCCTGAAAAGAATTCACCATGTTAGCAAAACGTTGCAGCCCATAATATATAGGTAGCCCTCATTGATTTTGAAACTTTCATCGCAAACCTGCTCCGCGAATGGTGTCGGAGTGGTGGCCACCAAACGTCAGAAACGCGGCCACCAAACCAAACGTAAACCAAGTCAACACAAACATAAAACATCAATATATCTTAATATTTTTTAATCAGGTAGATATGGCAATAAGTTAGTAAACACAGTAATTTTTAAATAAGATTAGGTAAATGTAAAAAAGTAAATATATAAACGAATGTCTTTATAACAGCTCGGAAGTTAATGGATGAAATCAGAATCATTCATTTATTGTGACTACTAAGAATATTATAAGCATATTTAATCTCGTCCATAGAAAACGTATTAAAAACTAAAAACCTATTAAATGTGCCCATTGCCAATAAGTGTACGACTTTCGGCATAATGAGAAGATTTAGTGAAGCTTCTTTTGTGATAGTTTGTTCAACCATTTGTCAATTTGATATGCATTATTATTAATTGTCTCATGTGATATTTGTGTTTTCACATTTGCAAATATAACAAATGGTAACAGAGCGAGGTTTGAGGAGAAGGCAATAGAGGACGCGTCAATCTCCAAATTTCCATAGATCTCTCCTCTAGAAGGTCACGGCGACCAGTAATAAACACTTCACGTAAAAAAACATTTTCTATATTTCCGCTGCAGGCGTCGGGAGGTGCGGCGGCTCCACGGGAACTTCCGCACCCTCGATGCCTCCGGAGGTGCGGAAACTTTCAAACTTTCCACAGGCCAGCCACAAGAGAGATGCGACAGCCCTTTTGAAGCACGCACGCTAACTATGCTTAAGGTGCGACCACGTCATACAAAAAAAAATTGAGGACAACGTATATTTTTTCAAAAATTTAAAGCATGGTCCGTTGAAAAAGTTTTGAAAGGAAAGGTTGACTTTATTATTTAAAAGGATAGTAAAAAGGATTTGTTTCTCATTAAATATTTTATTAAACTTTGTAAAGTTTAAATTATTATTCTTTCATATATTTTTTCAAAGGGCCTTGGATATTACAAGTAGTGGTGTTTGTTCTTTAGGTTTTCTTTAATGGTAAAAGACATGGAGTGCTAAAATCGAAATTGAGAAATTAAATGGTGAGAATAATTTCGAGATCTGGAAGGTTAAGATGCACGTTCTGCTCGTGCAATGAGGCATGGTGAAGTCGCTTTTGGGAAAAGCAAAATAGTCTGCATCCATAACAGACGATGACTGGGATGAAATGGATGTTGATACTGAGAGGGGGGTGAATCAGTATCAAGTACAATTTAAAACATTTTTCAACTTATACTTAAACCATTCAACTATATCCAATGAAAAATGAACAATAGTATGAGTTACACCAATACACCACAATACACCATGTACAATATATGAGAAATAATCAATAGTTATTGTTCAAGGGAAGTAATAACTTCCAAAGGTAGCTACAACTTCCAAATGTAAAAGGAGGGATAAACCTCCAAGAGGAAAATACAATCTTCTAATATCAAGAGAGAGTTGAGCTCTCCATCCTTGCCCCTTCTTTCCACCCAAGAATATATTAGAGATAATAAAACTTTACATTAAATCATCACCATCAACCAATCATCACATAGAACCTGATAATGCTTCATGAAACTTCTTCAATTTCTGCAATTCTTCAATTCTTGGAGTACTATGATCATGTAGATAACATTACTCAATGTATTCTCTGAAACTCCTCCAATTTTCACTCGAATCCTCCCCAAAAAGAGGTTATAGAAAGAATGGTAGACTTTATTCAATTTTGGTCTTTTCATAAGACCCCACTTGTATAGCATGCCCCGCGTTCAATATTTAACATCCGATTCTGAAAATCGCACACAAGAAACTACAATCTGTACTCTTTCCAATGGAAGTGGTTCCACTTCATTTGGATTCTGTATGAATAAGTTATGACTATTTTACGCGGAACACATTTTTATTGACCAGCTTCAGGACTCGTCACAAACCCTATCTTCCACCGAGTGTATCTCCATAATTATAGTGAATCAGGAGATGATATTTTTACCAGAGGTACCGTGATATGTCTTCTTAATACCATAGCGATTTCACCATCCGAATCATTCTAGAAAAATTTTTATAGCAAAAATGGTAAGATGACCTGAAAATAACATACCTTAGAACACATCACCAAAAGACTTCATCCTCCCTTGAAATCGGGCCTTCTTTTACTTCTTCCTCCCTCTAAAATTCAACTTGTATCAAATGAATGTATAATAATGTTTATTTATACCATTTATGTCACTTCCTTTTAACATTAGGGCCAACCTGACACTTTCTTATTTTGTAATTATTTTCTGTAATTATCTTCAGGGCCTATATGTACAATTCACTTTGTCAACTTCAAAAATTCATTTCTCCTCAACCATGAGGATCCACGTGACGTACCACATACCAACGAAAACAACATGATGTATACTATCCATCCATGGGTGTTGTATCTGCATGTGCATTTTCTTTCATGTCCAAATACCTTCATCAATTTTTTGATACAAAAGCCATGACTAGGGTTGACATCAATGACAACAACCAATCTTCCAACAATGGATGTGAGAGCACTAAGTGCCATATGCTTGTGTTTGGCCAACGATGTTTTGTTCAATATTGTCTTGAAGAAGACAACAACATGTTTATGGATGAAGCTGTAAATATTGTATATGATGAAATCCTTGACAAATAGGATCTTCCTGAAAAGGAAATTGTATAGTTTGTGCATGAAGGAAGGTACGAAAATAGTTGATCATCTAAATACTTTTAATAATATCTTAGTTCAATTGACTAGCATGGGAGTGAAATTCGAATCTGAAGATAAGACAATTACATTATTATGTTCTTTGTCCGTGTCATAGGATCACTTTGTTACCTCTGTTAGTTTTAGTTCAACAGAAAGTATTGTGTTTGATGATACTGTTGGAGCTTTACTGTCTGAGCAAACAAGGAAGAATCCAATCTAGAAACCTCTACATCTGAGGCGATAGTGATCAGAGGCAGACCTAAATAAAGAGGACACAGTCAGAGGGATTTCTCTCGATCAAAGTCAAAGGGAAGAAAAAACAAGCTTAAGTGTTGGTTTTGTGGAAAATTTGCACACCTGAAGAAGGACTATTCGAAGCGACAACAAGCCTCCAAAAAAGACCCTCCAAACGAGACGAAGGAAGGAAACACAATTGAAATAGGGTCTGCAATAGGGTTAGGTATGGTTGATTAAGTTTTATCAAATAGTATTGATTGACGTCACGATAAAAAATGGTTATTAGATTCTGGTGACTCAAACCACATGTGTCTTCATAGACACTGTTTTATTACTTACTAGTCTATAGATGATGGAATAGTTTACATGGGAAATGATATTTCATGTAAAGTTGTGGGAATTGGTAGCATTCAAATTAAGATGTTTGATAGAACTGTTAAAATACTAATTGATGTAAGACATGTACCTGAGCTTAGGAAGAACGTAATATCTTTGGGAGTCTTAGACACAGGAGGTTACAAGACTGTTGTTCAAGGTGGAGTTATGAAGGTCTACAAACGAATTCTACTGGCTATGAAAGGAAAGAAGGTTGGTAACTTGTTTATGTGAGAAGGGAGGACTGAATCAGATCATGCGACAACAATATCTAAGAACGACAGTGATTTTGTTCGAATGTTGCATCAACGGTTTGGTCATATGAGTGAACAACCATTAAAGGTATTAACTAATCGCAAATTACTTCCTAGTCTAAAGTCCTTAAATTTATATTTATGCAAGCACTGTATTTATGGAAAACAAAATAGGCAGAGATTTAAAACCGGAAGACACACCAGTGAAGGAATCCTTGATTCTATCCATTCTGATGTTTGGGGACCATCCCCTACTATTTCATATGGAGGATCATCATATGTTTTAACTTTTATAGATGATTTCTTTAGGAAGGTGTGGATCTATATGTTAAAGAGTAAGACTGATGTATTTATAGTTTTTAAGTAGTTTAGAGATTTAGTGGAAAAGAGCACTAGTAGATACATTAAATGTTTAAGAAATGATAATGGTGGTGAATTTATGTCAATGGAGTTTGAGAATTATTGAAAGGAA
This sequence comes from Picea glauca, assembly GCA_000966675.3. Classification (NCBI taxonomy): domain Eukaryota; kingdom Viridiplantae; phylum Streptophyta; class Pinopsida; order Pinales; family Pinaceae; genus Picea; species Picea glauca. Next base: position 1,081,650 of record JZKD02S2001011.1, on the reverse strand, counting down.
TTTGGGATCGATAGGCATAAAACCACTGCCTATACTCCTCAACAAAATAGAGTTGTTGACCGCATGAACATGACTCTTCTAGAGAGAGCAAGGAGTATCCTGAGTAACGCCAAACTGCAACAGGAACTGTGGGTAGAAGCTGTATCTACATCTTGTTATCTGGTGAATTGTTCACCATCAACAACAATAGAATGCAAAATTCCTGAGGAGGTATGGACAAGTCACCCTTGTAATTATTCTAATCTTGAAGTTTTTGGTTGTGATGCCTATGCTCTAATTCTGAAACATCAACATTCTAAATTAGATCCAAAATAAAAAAGGCTTATCTTTGTTGGATATGGTGATGGTATTAAGGGGTATAGGTTGTGGGATATTACTACCCACAAGATCACCATTAATATATATGTAATATTTGATGACTAATCTATCATCAAATCAAATATATATATTCAAATGAAACAGGAAGAAAAACCAAAGTATCAACAAATTAAGTTTGAAACCAATGAAGGTGAACATGAACAAGTTTCACAAGATGTTCATGAAGAGCCTCCTGCAGCAGAGGAAGACATGGTTGATGATGACAGTCAATGTATTGTGGATGAGCCACAAACTTTCCTAAGGAGGTCTACATGGGTCAGAAATCCTCCAAGAAGGTATGATTATTTTGTTTCATCAGTTTCTTTAAGTACTAATGATGATGACTCTTCTAGAGAGAGCAAGGAGTATCTTGAGTAACACAAAACTGCAACAGGAACTGTGGGAAGAAGTTGTATCTAAGCTTGTTATCTGTTGAATCGATCACCATAAACAACAATAGAATGCAAAATTCCTAAGGAGGTATGGACAACTCACCCTTGGAATTATTCTAATCTTAAAGTTGTTGGTTGTGATGCCTATGCTCTAATTTCGAAACATTAACGTTCTAAATTAGATCCAAAATAAAAAGGGATTATCTTTGTTGGATATGGTGATGGTATTAAGGGGTATAGGTTGTGGGATCTTACTACCCATAAGATCATAATTAACATATACATAATATTTTATGGATCATCTCTCATCAAATCAAATATATATATTCGAATGAAACAGGAAGAAACATGAAAGTATCAACAAATTCGGTTTGAAACCAATGAAGGTGGACATGAACAAGTTTCACAACATGTTCATGAAGAGCCTCCTGTAGTAGAGGAAGACATGGTTGATGATGACAGTCTACAGATTGTGGATGAGCCACAAAATTCCCTGAGGAGGTCTACATGGGTCAGGAATCCTCCAAGAAGGTATGATGATTTTGTTTCATCAGTTTCTTTAAGTACTAATGATGATGAACCTTCATGCTATTAGGAAGCTGTGAAGGGTTTGAACAATGTTAAATGGAAAGAAGCGATGAATGATGAAATGAAATCATTAGAGAGGAATGCTACATGGGACTTGGTAGAACTTCCAAGAAATAGGAAAACTATAGGTTGCAATTGGGTCTACAAGCTGAAGAAGGGTTCTTCTAATAAGGTGGAAAGGTACAAGGCAAGGTTGGTTGTGAAAGGATATTATTAGAGAAAAGGTATTGATATTCATGAGATTTTTTCACCAGTTTTAAAGACTGTTTCAATTCGAATTGCGTTAGCATTAGCTGCATTGCTTGATTTGGAGTTGGAGAAACTAGATGTTAAGAATGATTTCTTACATGGAGATTTGGATGAAGACATTTACATGGAACAACCGGAAGGGTTCGTTCAGAATCGCAGCAAGAAATTTGTTTGCAAGCTCAAGAAATCATTGTATGGTATGAGGCAGTCGCCCAAACAATGGTACACAAAATTTGACTATTTCATGGTGAGCCAAAATTATACGAGTGAGTATGATCATTGAGTCTACTTTAAGAAATCAAATAATGGCATATTCAATATCTTAGTATTGTATGCTTATTATATGATTTTAGCAAGCAAAATCATAACTGAGATCAACAGGTTAAAGGCTCATCTGGCTAGGATGTTCAATATGAAAGATCTAGGAGCAATAAGGTAGATTTTGGGCATGGAGATATTCAGAGACAGGAGGAATGGTAAGCTTTGGTTTTCACAATAGAAGTATGTTGAGAAGATACTTTTGAGGTTTGGTATGAACGATGTGAAACTAGTTTCAGTCCCTTTGGGTTCCCATTCTAATCTTTCTTCAAGTTTACGTCCTAGTACAAAAGAAGAAAATGAATATATGTCTCGAATATGATATGCTAATGTAGTAGGAAGTCTAATGTATGCGATGGTTAGTATAAGGAAAGACATTTCACATGCAGTTGGGGTTATCAACAGGTTTATGGACAATCTAGGTAACGAGTATTGGGCAGTAGTGAAATGTGTGCTTCAGTGTCTAAGGGGCACACATGATTATTGTATCACCTATAAGAGTGGTTGTGAATCAATATGTGGATATGTTGATTATGATTTTGTAGGTGATTTGGACAAGGGAAGGTCAACTTTAAGGTATGTATTTACTCTTTTAGGTGGAGCTATTAGTTGGATGTCAAAGTTACAAAACATTATTTCTTTATCCACTATAGAAGGAGAATATGTAGCTACATCACATGCTTGCAATGAGGCAGTTTGGTTGAAAGGTTTGTTTGGTGAGTTTGGAAGGATGCAGGACAAAGTAAAGCTACTTTGTGATATTTAAAGTGTTATTCACTTGGCTAAGAATCCAGCCTACCAAAATAAAACAAAACATATACCTATCAAGTACCATTTTGTAAGACAGGTCATCGATGATCGTGGAGTCTCTCTTGAGAAAGTGCATACATCAGAGAACTACACAGTTATGTTCACAAAACCAATACTATTAGAGAAGCTACGATGATGCTTGGCTTCTCTTAGATTGAAGAAAAGGTGATGAACAAAAGAAGGAGCAAAGTATCAGGTTAATTGTTGTCAAGGTGGAGATTGTTGAATATGCCAACGAATTTCCCAGATTTAGTAGATATGAGAAGATTTAGTGGAGCCTTTTTTGTGGTATTTTGTTCAACCAAATATTCCATTTTGGTATGAACGCACATGTTTAGAATTAGTTATGTAACTAATCTAATTCTGTTCATTATTGATGTAAGCTCGTAGAGGCATAAAGGGGAATAGAGGAAATGGTGTCATGAGATGTGTGTGATATGAGTGTGAGCCTACTGTAATATCCTTGATATGAAATATAAGACAAACGATACCTATGCTTAGTGAACGTAGCCCAATGTTTGGGTGAACCATGCAAATTGTTCTGTTCCTTGTCTACATTATTATTGATTATCTTATGTGATATTTGTGTTTCTGCATTTGAAAATATAACAAGTCGTATCAGAGCGGGTTTTGAGGAGAAGGCAGTAGAGGGTGTGTCAGTCTCCAAATTTTTGCAGGCCTCTCCTCTGGAAGGTTGCAACAACCACTAATAAATACTTCACGCACAAAAACATTTTCTACCTTTCGGCAGAGTGGAAGCATCGGGAGGTGCAGCGGCTCCGTGGGAATTTCCCTAGATTGGATGCGTCGGGAGGCGCAGAAACTTTCAAAATTTCCACAAGCCATCCATAAGGGAGGTACGATGGCCCTTTTGAAGCACGCAGGCTAACTATGCATAAGGTGCGATGACATTTTCCAAAAAAAATTGAGGACAACGTATATTTTTTAGGACATCGTATATTTTTTCAAAAATTTAAAGCATGGTACGTTGAAAAAGTTTTGAAAGGAAAGGTTGAATTTATTATTTAAACTTGAAGGCTCGTGATGTGAATGTTTAAAACATTCAAAAAGGGGTGGAGGCATTAAAGTAAAGTGAATATTTCATTAAAATATTTTTTATTAAAAAGTGAATTCTATTTCCTTTTAAGAAAAGGTGGAGAGAAAAGAAAGGTTAGTAAAAAGGATTTGTTTCTCATTAAATATTTTATTAAACCTTGTAAAGTTTAAATTATTATTCCATCAGATATTTTTTCAAACGACCTTGGATATTACAAGCAATGGTGTTTGTTCTTTATGTTTCCTCTAATGGTAAAGATGTGGAGTGCTAAGTTCAAAATTGAGAAATTCAATGGAGAGAACAATTTCGAGATCTAGAAGGTTAAGATGCACGATATTCTCGTGAAACAAGGCGTGGTGAAGGCGCTTTTGGGAAAAACAAAACATTTTTCATCCATAACACACGATTACTAGGATGAGATGGATGTGAGAGCACTGAGTGTCATATGTTGTGTTTGGACGCCGATGTTCTGTTCAATATTGTCTCGAAGAAAACAACAACCTATAAGCTGGAAATCCTGTACATGATGAATTCCTTAACAAACAGGATCTTCTCGAAAAGGTAATTGTACAGTTTGTGCATCAAGGAAGGTATGAAAATACTTGATCATCTAAGTACTTTTAATGCTCTCTTAGTTCATTTGATGAGCATGGGAGGGAAATTCAAATGTGAAGATAAGGCGATTACATTATTATGTTCTTTTCCCACATCATGGGATCACTTTTTTACCTCTATTAGTTTCAGTTCAACATAAAGTATTGAGTTTGATGGTATTGTTGGAGGTTTAGTGTCTAAGGAAACAAGGAAGAAATCCAATCTAGAAACCTCTACATCTGAGGCGATGGTGATCAAAGGTAGACCTAAAGAAAGAGGACACGGTCAGAGGGATTTCTCTCAGTCAAAGTCAAAGGGTAGAAAAAGTAAGCTTAAGTGTTAGTTTTGTGGAAAATATGAACACTTGAAGGACTGTTGGAAGCAACAACAAGCCTCCAAAGAAGACCCTCCAAAAGAGAGGAAGGAAGCAAACGTAACTGAAACAGGTTCAACAATAGGTTCAGGTATGATTGATGAAGTTTTATCAATTAGTATTGGTTGACATCGTCACATCATGATCAATAGTGGTATATTATAGTGCTTGAAACAACATGTGTCTTCACGGACACTTTTTTATTACTTACCAGTCTATAGATGAAGGAGTACTTTACATGGGAAATTATAATTCATCTAAAGTTGTGGGAATTGGTAGCATTTGAATTAAGATGTATGATGGAACTGTTAAAATACTAACTGATATAAGACATGTACCTAAGCTTAGGAAGAACCTAATATCTTTTTGAGTCTTACACACAAGAGGTTACAAGACTATAGTTCAAGGTGGAGTTATGAAGGTCTACAAAGGAATTCTACTGGTTATGAAAGGAAATAAGGTTGGTAACCTGTTTCTGTGAGAAGCGAGGACTGAATCAGATCATGCAACAATGGTATTTGAGAATGAAAGTGATTCTATTCGACTGTGGCATCAACATTTGGGTCATATGAGTGAACAATGATTAAAGGTATTAACTGATCGCAAATTACTTCCTAGTCTAAAGTCTTTAAAGTTAGATTTCTGCAAGCACTGTATTCATGGAAAAATGAATAGGCAGATATTTAAAACCTGAAGACACACCAGTGAAGGAATCCTTGATTATATCCATTTTGATGTTTGGGGACCATCCCATACTATTTCATATGGAGGATCATCATATGTTTTAACTTTTATAGATGATTTCTCTAGGAAGGTGTGGATCTATATGTTAAGGAGTGAGGTTGATGTATTTACAGTTTTGAAGTAGTTTAGAGATTTAGTGGAAAAGAGCATTGGTATATACATTAAATGTTTAAGAACTGATAATTGTGGTGAATTTATTTCAATGAAGTTTGAGAATTATTGCAAGGAATTTGGGATCGATAGCCATAAAACCACTACCTATACTCCTCAACAAAATAGAGTTGTTGAACGCATGAACATGACTCTTCTAGAGAGAGAAAGAAGTATGCTGAGTAACACCAAACTACAGTAGGAACTATGGGTAGAAGTTGTATCTATAGCTTGTTATCTGGTGAAACGATCACCATCAACAACAATAGAATGCAAAATTTGTGAGGAGGTATGGACAAGTCACCCTTGTAATTATTCTAATCTTAAAGATTTTGGTTGTGATGCTTATGCTCTAATTCAGAAACATCAGCGTTCTAAACTAGATAGAAAATAAAAAAGGATCATATTTGTCAGATATGGTGATGGTATTAAGGGGTACAGGATGTGGGATCCTATTTCCCACAAGATCACCATTAACAGATATGTAATATTTGATGAATCATCTCTCATCAAATAAAATATAGATGTTCAAATGAAACAAGAAGAAACACCAAAGTATCAACAAATTCAGTTTGAAACCAATGAAGGTGAACATAAACAAGTTTCACAAGATGTTCATGAAGAGCCTCATGCAGCAGAGGAAGACATGGCTGATGATGACAGTCAACTGATTGGGTGTGAGCCACAAAATTCCCCCAGGAGTTCCATGCGGGTCAGAAATCATCCAAGAAGGTATGATGATTTTTTTTCATTAGTTTCTTTAAGTACTAGTGATGATAAACCTTCGTTCTATCAGGAAGCTGTTAAGCGTTTGAACAGTGATAAATGGAATGAAGCAATGAAGGATGAAATGAAATCATTAGAGAGGAATGCTACATGGGACTTTGTAGAACTTCCAAGAAATAGGAAAACTGTAGGTTGCAAGTGGGTCTACAAGCTAAAGAACGGTGTTGCTCATAAGGTGGAAAGGTACAAGGTAAGGCTGGTTGCAAAAGGGTATTATCAGAGAAAATCTATTGATCTTCATGAGACTTTTTCACGAATTGTAAAGACTGTTTCAATTCGAATTGTGTTATCATTAGTTGCATTGCTTGATTTGGAGTTGGAGCAACTAGATGTTAAGAATTCTTTCTTACATGGATATTTGGATGAAGATATTTACATGGAACAACTGGAAGGGTTCTTTCAAAATCCAAGCAAGACATTTGTTTGTAGGCTCAAGAAATCATTGTATGGTCCGAGGCAGTCGCCCAGACAATGGTACAAGAAATTTGACTTTTTCATGGTGAGCCAGAATTCTACATGGAGTGAGTATGATCATTCTGTTTACTTTAAGAAATTGAATAATGGCATATCCATTATCTTAGTATTGGATGTTGATGATATTCTTTTAGCAAGAAAAATCATAACTCAGATCAACAGGTTAAAGGCTCAGATGGATAGGATGTTCGATATGAAATATCCAGGAGCAACAAGGCAGATTTTGGGCATGGAGATATTCAGAGACAAGAGGAATGGTAATCTTTGGTTGTCAAAATAGAACTATGTTGAGAAGATACTTTTGAGGTTTGCTATGAACGATGTGAACTAGTTTTAGTCCCTTTGGATTCCCAGTTTAATCTTTCTTCAAGTTTATGTCCTAGTACAAAAGAAGAAAAGGAATATGTTGGTTGTGGAGCCTGATTATCTTCCTGATTCAGAGGTCCTTACTTTTAGCCGTGTTTATACCCCATGAAGTATTTACACCCCAGAAGTATGTACACTCTTCCACGTGGGGGAGTGCAGAGGGGGAGTACCCCCTCTGCGGGGTCCGGGGGGGCTATCCCCCCGGCTAGGGGGTCTGGGGGAAAGCGGGCCCCCAGCGGGGGTTCAGGGGCGAAGCCCCCGAAGAAAAAATTGCCTTGTAAAAGTATATTGTAATTTCATTGTAAATATGGACTGTTCATTATAAGGTCGCAGATCTAATGGTAGAGATTATGTTAGGGTTTTTTTCCCTAGAAG
>JZKD02S2001011.1:1053791-1070610 GCA_000966675.3 Picea glauca | reverse complement strand
TTCAGTTGGTCTTCAAGAATGAATATGAAGATGAGAAATTTTCCAGGTCCAAGAAGGTTCAGAGTCCAGCATATACAACAGCGGTGGAGTTGTTGAGATCAGTCTCCAAGTGGGATATTTTTGGTTGTGGAGCCTAATTATCTTCCTGATTCAGAGGTCCTTGATTTCAGCTGTGTTTATACCCCATGAAGTATTTACACCCCAGAAGTATGTGCACTCTTCCACGCGGGGGAGTGCAGAGGAGGGGTACCCCTTTGCGGGGTTTGGGGGCAAGCGACCCCCCTGTGGGGGTTCGGGGGCGAATCCCCCTAAGCAAAAATTTCATTGTAAAAGTATATTGTAATTTCATTGTAAATATGGACCGTTCATTATAAGGTCGCAGATCTAATGGTAGAGATTATGTTAGGGTTTTTTTCCCTAGAAGGCAACCCTCTTTTATGAGGGAAATGTATTGCGGCTATGGATGATAGTGAATATTGTATTCTGATAGAGGAGAATGTGAGATAAAGAAGAGGAAGTTACATCGGGTTTTGGTGTAGGTTGTATCCCTTCATTTGCTAGATAATAATAAAGGAAGGACCTGGCAATTTCTCTGGTGGACGTAGCCCACATTGGGTGAACCATGCAAATTTGTGTCTCTTTGTATTGTGTGTCTTCTGTGTTTTGTTTCTGCATTTGTTTTTATTTTATTGCTCCATGGTCTTGTTTTTCTAACAGAATATATGTCTCGAATATGATATCCTAATGCAGCAGGAAGTCTAATATATGTGATGGTTAGTACAAGGCTAGACATTTCACATACAGTTGGGGTTGTCAACAGGTTTATGGAAAATCCATGTAACGAGTATTGGGAAGTAGTGAAATGGGTGCTTCAGTATCTAAGGGGAACAAGTGATTATTGTATCTCCTATAAGAGTGGTTGTGAATCAGTCTGTGGATATGTTGATTCTGATTTTCCAGGTGATTTGGAAAAGGTAAGGTCAGGTATGTATTTACTCTTGTAGGTGGAGTTATTAATTGGATGTCAATGTTACAAAACATTGTTGCTTTATCCACTACAGAAGCATAATATGTTGTTTCTTCACAAGCTTGCAAAGAGGTGGTTTGGTTGAAAGGTTTGTTTGGTGAGTTTGGAAGGACGCATGACAAGGTAAAGATACTTTGTGATAGTCAAAGTGCTATTCACTTGGCTAAGAATCCATCCTACCACAGTAAAATAAAACATATACCTATCAAGTACCATTTTGTAAGACAGGTCATCGATGAACATGGAGTCTCTCTTGAGAAGGTGCATACATCAGAAAAATGCGAAGACATGTTCACAAAACCAATGCTGTTAGAGAAGCTACGATGGTGCTTGGCTTCTCTTGGCTTACAGAAAAGGTGATGAACAAAAGTAGGAGCAAGGTATCAGGTTAATTGTTGTCAAGGTGGAGATTGTTAAATATGCCAAATAATTTCCTAGATTTAGTAGATATGAGAAGATTTAGTGGAGCCTTTTTTGTTGTAGCTTGTTCAACCAAATATGCCAATTTGGTATGAATGCACAAGTTTAGAATTAGTTATGTAACTAATTTAATTATGTTCATTATTGATGTAATCCCGTAGAGGCATAAAGGACAATAGAGGAAATGGTGTAATCAGAGGTGTGTGATATGAGTGTGAGCCTATTGCAATCTCCTTAATATGAATAATAAGACAACCGATACCTATGCTTGGTGGACATAGGCCAATGTTTTGGCGAACCACTTAAATTTTTGTGTTTCTTGTCTGCATTATTATGGATTTTCTTATGTGATATTTTTGTTTCCGTATTTGCAAATATAACAAGTGTTATCAGAGTGGGGCTGGAGGAGAAGAAAGTAGAGGGCGCGTAAATCTCCAAATTTCTACAGGTCTCTCCTCTGGAAGGTCGTGGTGGCCACTAATAAACACTTCATGCACAAAAACGTTTTCTACATTTCTGCAGACTCGAAGCGTCGAGAGGTGTGGTGGCTCCATGGGAACTTCCATAGCTTGGATGTGTCAAGGGGTGCGAAAAATTTCAAATTTTCTGCAGGCCAGCCATAAGGGAGGTCCGGTGACCCTTTGAAGCACGCAACGTAACTATGCATAAGGTGCGAGGACTTTTTTCAAAAAATAAATTGGACAACGTATATTTTTTCAAAAGTTTAAAGCATGGTCTATTGAAAAAGGTTTGAAAGGACTGGCTGAATTTATTATTTAAAGTCGAAGCATCTTGATGTGAATGTTTAAAACATTCAAAAAGTGGTGGAGGAGTTAAAGTAAACTGAATATTTTATTAAAATATTTTTTATTAAAAAGTGAAATCTATTTCCTTTTAATAAAAGGTGGAGAAAGCGGAAAGGTTAGTAAAAAGGATTTGTTTCTCATTAAATCTTTTATTAAACCTTTTAATGTTTAAATTACTATTACTCAACATATGTTTTCAAAGGCCCTTGGATATTACAAGCAATGGTGTTTTTTCTTTATGTTTCCTCTAATGGTAAAGACACAGAGTGCTAAGTTCGAATTTGAGAATTTCAATGGCGAGAAAAATTTCGAGATCTGGAAGGTTAAGATGCACGATTTTCTCATGCAACGAGTTGCAATGAAGGCACTTTTTGGAAAAGAAAAATAGTCTTCATCCATAACATATGATGACTAGGATGAGATGGATGTGAGATCACTGAGTGCCATACGCCTGTGTTTGGAGGACGATGTTCTGTTCAATATTGTCTCGGAGAAGACAAAAACCTATTTATGGATGAAGTTGGAAAGCCTATACATGACAAAATCCCTTACAAACAGGATCTTCCTAAAAAGGAAATTGTACAGGTTGTGCATGAAGGAAGGTAGGAAAATAGTTGATCATCTAAGTACTTTTAATACTCTCTTAGTTCATTTGAGTAGCATGGGACTGAAATTCAAATCTAAAGATAAGGCGATTACATTATTATGTACTTTTTCTGTGTCATGGGATCACTTTGTTACCTCTATTAGTTTCAGTTCAACATAAAGTATTTAGTTTGATGATACTATTGGAGCTTTACTGTCTTAGGAAACAAGGAAGAAATCCAATCTAGAAACCTCTACATCTGAGGCGATGGTGATCAGAGGCAGACCTAAAGAAAGAGGACATGGTCAGAGGGATTTCTCTCAATCAAATTCAAAGGGCAGAAAAAGAAATCTTAAGTGTTGGTTCTATGGAAAATCTGAAAACCTAAAGAAGGACTATTTGAAGTGACAACAAGCCTCCAAAGAAGACCCCCCAAAAGAGACGAAGGAAGCAAACACAACTGAAACAGGATTAACAATAGGGTCAAGTATGGTTGATGAATTTTTATCAATTATTGTTGGTTGATTTCATGATCGATAGTGGTTATTATATTATGGTGCTTCAAACCACATGTGTCTTCATAGACACTGGTTTACTACTTACCAGTCTATAGATGATGGAATAATTTACATGGGAAATGATATTTCATCTAAAGTTGTGGGAATTGGTAGTATTCGAATTAAGATGTTTGATGGAACTATTAAAATAATAGCTAATGTAAGATATGTACCCGATCTTAGGAAGAACCTAATCCCTTTGGGAGTCTGAGACACAGAAGGTTACAAGACTATTTTTTAAGGTGGCGTTATGAAGGTCTACAAAGGAATTATACTGATTATGAAAGGAAATAACGTTGGTAACCTTTTTATGTGAGAAGGGAGGACTAAATTAGATCACACGAGAATGGTATCTGAGAACGACAATGATTCTATTTGACTGTGGCATCAACGGTTGGGTCATATGAGCGAACAAGGATTAAAGGTATTAACTGATTGCAAGTTACTTCCTAGTATAAAGTATTTAAAGTTAGATTTTTGCAAGCATTATATTTATGGAAAACATAATAGGCAGAGATTTAAAACCAGAAGACACACCAGTGAAGGAATCCTTGATTATATCCATTTTGGTGTTTGGGGACCATCCCCTACTATTTCATATGGAGGATTATCATATGTTTTAACTTTTATAGATGATTTCTCTAGGAAGGTGTGGATCTATATGTTAAAGAGTAAGGCTGATGTATTTACAGTTTTCAAGTAGTTTAGAGCTTTAGTGGAAAAGAGAACTGATAGATCCATTAAATATTTAAGAACTAATAATGGTGGTGAATTTACATCAATGGAGTTTGATAATTATTGCAACAAATTTTGGATCGATAGGCATAAAACCACTACCTCTACTCCTCAACAAAACAGAGTTGTTGACTGCATGAACATGACTCTTCTAGAGAGAGCAAAGAGTATGCTGAGTAATGCCAAACTACAATAGGAACTGTGGGCAGAGGTTGTATCTAAATCTTGTTATCTACTGAATTGATCACCATCAACAACAATAGAATGTAAAATTCCTGAGGAGGTATGGACAAGTCACCCTTGTAATTATTCTAATCTTAAAGTTTTTGGTTGTGATGCCTATGCCTTAATTTTGAAACATCGGCGTTCTAAATTAGATCCAAAATAAAAAATCCTTATCTTTGTTAGATATGGTAATGTTATTAAGGGGTATATGTTGTGGGATATTACTACCCACAAGATCACCATTAACATATATGTAATATTTGATGAATCATCTCTCATCAAATCAAATATATATATTCAATTGAAACAGGAAGAAACACCAAAGTATCAACAAATTCAGTTTGAAACCAATGAAGGTGAACATGAACAAGTTTCACAAGATGTTCATGAAGAACCTCCTGCAGCAAAGGAAGACATGGTTGATCATGACAGTCAATAGATTGTGGATGAGCCACAAACTTCCCTAAGGAAGTCTAAATGGGTCATAAATCCTCCAAGAAGGTATTTTGATTTTGTTTCATCAGTTTCTTTAAGTACTGATGATGATCAGCCTTCGTGCTATCAGGAAGCTATGAAGGGTTTGAAAAATGTTAAATGGAAAGAAGTGATGAAGGATGAAATGAAATCATTAGAGAGGAATGCTACATGGGACTTGGTAGAACTTCCAAGAAATAGGAAAACTATAGGTTGCAAGCAGGTCTACAAGCTGAAGAAGGGTGTTTCTGATAAGGTAGAAAGGTACAAGGCAAGTTTGGTTGTGAAAGGATATTATTAGAGAAAAGGTATTGATATTCATGAGATTTTTTCACCAGTTTTAAAGACTGTTTCAATTCGAATTGTGTTATCATTAGTTGCATTGCTTGACTTGGAGTTGGAGAAACTAGATTTTAAGAATTCTTTCTTACATGGAACAACCAGAAGGGTTCATTCAGAATCGCAGCAAGAAATTTGTTTGCAAGCTCAAGAAATCATTGTACGGCCTAAGACAGTCGCTCAGACAATGGTACAAAAAATTTGACTCTTTCATGGTCAGCCAAAATTATACAAGGAGTGAGTATGATCATTGTGTCTACTTTAAGTAATAAAATAATGGCATATTCAATATCTTAGTAATGTATGTTGATGATATGCTTTTAGCAAGAAAAATCATAACTGAGATCAACAAGTTAAAGGCTCATATGGCTAGGATGTTCAATATGAAAGATCTAGGAGCAACAAGGCAAATTTTGGGCATGGAGATATTCAGAGACAAGAGGAATGGTAAGCTTTGGTTGTCACAATAGAAGTATGCTAAGAAGATATTTTTGAGGTTTGGTATGAATGATGCGAAACCAGTTTCAGTCCCTTTGGGTTCCGATTTTAATCTTTCTTCAAGTTTATGTCCTAGTACAAAAGAAGAAAATGAATATATGTCTCGAATACGATATGCTAATGTAGTAGGAAGTCTAATGTATGCGATGGTTAGTATAAGGCAAGACATTTCACATGTAGTTGGGGTTGTCAACAGGTTTATGGAAAATCCAGGTAACGAGTATTGGGCAACAGTGAAATGGGTGCTTCAGTGTCTAAGGGATACACATGATTATTGTATCACCTATAAGAGTGGTTGTGAATCAGTATGTGGATATGTTCATTATGATTTTGTAGGTGATTTTGACAAGGGAAGGTCGAATTCAGGGTATGTATTTACTCTTTTAGGTGGAGCTATTAGTTGGATGTCAAACTTACAAAAAATTATTGCTTTTTCCACTACAGAAGAAAAATATGTAGCTACTTCACATGCTTGCAAAGAGGCAGTTTGGTTGAAAGGTTTTTCTGGTGAGTTTGGAAGGATGAAGGATAAAGTAAAGCTACTTTGTGATGTTTAAAGTGCTATTCACTTGGCTAAGAATCTAGCCTACCACAATAAAACAAAAAATATACCTATCAAGTACCATTTTGTAAGACAGGTCATCGATGAACGTGGAGTCTCTCTTGAGAAGGAGCATACATCAGAGAATTGCACAAACATGTTCACAAAACAAATACTGTTAGAGAAGCTATGATGGTGCTTGGCTTATCTTAGATTCCAAAAAAGGTGATGAACCAAAGCAGGAACAAGGTATCAAGTTAATTGTTGTCAAGTTGGAGATTGTTGAATATGCCAACGAATTTCCTAGATTTAGTAGATATGAGAAGATTTAGTGGAGTCTTTTTGTGGTAGTTTGTTCAACCAAATATGCCAATTTGGTATGAACGCACAAGTTTAGAATTAGTTATGTAACTAATCTAATTATGTTCATTATTGATGTAAGCCCGTAGAGGCATAAAGGGGAATAGAGGAAATGATGTAATCAAATGTGTGTGATATGAGTGTGAGCCTACTGTAATCTCCTTGATATGAATTATAAGACAACCGATACCTATGCTTGGTGAACATAGCCCAACGTTTGGGTGAACCATGCAAACTGTTGTGTTTCTTGTCTGCATTATTATTGATTATCTTATGTGATATTTGTGTTTCTACATTTGCAAATATAAAAAGTGGTATAAGAGAGGATATTGAGGAGAAGGCAGTAGAGGGAACATCGATCTCCAAATTTCTGCAGGTCTCTCGTCTAGAAGGTCACGACGGCCACTAATAAACACTTCACGCACAAAAGCATTTTCTACCTTTCCGCAGAATGGAAGCGTCGGGAGGTGCGGCAGCTCTGCAGGAACTTCCCTAGCCTGGATGCGTCAGGAGGTGAAGAAACTTTCAAAATTCCCACAGGCCAACCACAAGGGAGGTGAGACGGCCCTTTTGAAGCATGCAAGCTAACTATATGTAAGGTGCGACGACTTTTTTCAAAAAAATTTGATGACAACCTATATTTTTTAGGACAACGTATGTTTTTTCAAAAATTTAAATCATGGTACATTGAAAATGTTTTGGAAGGAAAGGTTGACTTTATTATTTAAACTTGAAGGCTCGTGATGTGAATGTTTAAAACATTCAAAAATGGGTGGAGGCGTTAAAGTAAAGTGAATATTTCATTAAAATATTTTTTATTAAAAAGTCAATTCGATTTCCTTTTAAAAAAACGTGGAGAAAAAGGAAAGGTTAGTAAAGAGGATTTGTTTCTCTTTAAATATTTTATTAAACCTTGTAAAGTTTAAATTATTATTCCACCACATATTTTTTCAAATTGCCTTGGATATTACAAACAATGGTGTTTGTTCTTTATGTTTCCTCTAATGGTAAAGACGTTGAGTGCTAAGCTCGAAATTGATAAATTCAATGGAGAGAAAAATTTCGAGATCTGGAAGGTTAAGATGCATGATCTGCTCATGTAACAAGGTGTGGTGAAGGCGCTTTTGGGAAAAATGAAACATTTTGAAGACATAACACACGATGACTGGGATGAGATGGATGTGAGAGCAGTGAGTGCCATACGCTATGTTTTTCTGACGATGTTCTGTTCAATATTGTCTCAGAGAAGACAACAACCTACTTATGGATGAAGCTGGAAAGCCTGTACATGATGAAATCCTTGACAAACAAGATCTTCCTGAAAAGGCAATTGTATAGTTTGCACATGAAGGAAGGTACAAAAATGCTTGATCATCTAAATAATTTTAATACTCTCTTAGTTCAGTTGACTAGCATGGGAGTGAAATTTGAATCTGAAGACAAGGCAATTACATTATTATGTTCTTTGCCCACATCATGGGATCACTTTGTTACCTCTATTAGTTTGAGTTCAACATAAAGTATTGATTTTGATAATACTGTTGGACGTTTAGTGTCTAAGGAAACAAGGAAGAAATACAATCTAGAAACCTCTACATCTAAGGCGATGGTGATCAAAGGTAGACATAAAGAAAGAGGACACGGTAAGAGGGATTTCTCTCGGTCAAAGTTGAAGGGTAGAAAAATCAAGCTTAAGTGATAGATTTGTGGAAAATCTGAACACCTGAAGAAGGACTGTTGGAAGTGACAACAAGCCTCCAAAGAAGACCCTCCAAAAGAGACAAAGGAAGCAAACACAATTGAAACAGGTTCAACAATAGGGTTAGGTATGGTTGATGAAGTTTTATCAATGAGTATTGGTTGACGTCATGATCAACAGTGGATATTATGGTGCTTCAAACAACATGTGTCTTCATAGACACTGTTTTTTTACTTACTAGTCTATAGATGAAGGAGTAGTTTACATGGGAAATGATAATTCATCTAAAGTTGTGGGAATTGGTAGCATTCGAATTAGGATGTCTGATGGAACTGTTAAAATACTAACTGATGTAATACATGTACCTAAGCTATGGAAGAACCTAATATCTTTGGGAGTCTTAGACACAAGAGGTTACAAGATTATTGTTCAAGGTGGAGTTATGAATGTCTACAAAGAAATTCTATTGGTTATGAAAGGAAAGAAGGTTGGTAACATGTTTCTGTGAGAAGGGAGGACTTAATAAGATCATGAAACAACAATATCTGAGAACGAAAGTGATTCTATTAGATTGTTGCATCAATGATTGGGTCACATGAGCGAACAATGATTAAAGGTATTAACTGATCGCAAATTACTTCCTAGTCTAAAGTCTTTAAAGTTAGATTTCTGCAAGCACTGTATTTATGGAAAAAGAATAGGCAGATATTTAAAAATGAAAGACACACCAGTGAAAGAATTTCTTGATTATATCCATTCTGATTTTTGGGGACCATCCCCTACTATTTCATATGGAGTATCATCATATGTTTTAACTTTTATAGATGATTTCTCTAGGAAGGTGTGGATCTATATGTTAAAGAATAAGGCTGATGTATTGACAATTTTCAACCAGTTTAGGGATTTAGTGGAGAAGAGAACTGGTATATACATTAAATTTTTAAGAACTAATAATTGTGGTGAATTTACGTCAATGGAGTTTGAGAATTATTGCAAGGAATTTGGGATTGATAGGCATAAAAACACTGCCTATAATCCTCAACAAAACAGAGTTGTTGAACACATGAACAACACTATTCTAGACAGAGCAAGGAGTATGTTGAGTAATGCCAAACTGAAGTAGGAGCTATGGGTAGAATTTGTATCTACAACTTGTTATCTGGTGAATCGATCACCATCAACAACAATAGAATGCAAAATTCCTGAGGAGGTATGGAAAAGTCACCTTTGTAATTATTGTAATCTTAAAGATTTTGGTTGCGATGCCTATGCTCTAATTCTGAAACATCAACGTTCTAAATTAGATCCAAAATAAAAAAGGATTATCTTTTTTGGATATGGTGATGGTATTAAGGGGTACAGGCTATGGGATCCTACCGCCCATAAGATCACCATTAACAGATATGTAATATTTGATGAATCATCTCTCATCAAATAAAATATAGATGTTCAAATGAAACAAGAAGAAACACCAAAGTATCAATGAATTCAGTTTGAAACCAATGAAGGTTAACATGAACAAGTTTCACATGATGTTCATGAAGAGCCTCCTGCAGCAGAGGAATACATGGTTGATGATGATAGTCAACTGATTGTGTATGAACTACAAACTTCCCTAAGTAGGTTCACGCAGGTCAGAAATCGTCCAACAAGGTATGATGATTTTGTTTCATCAGTTTCTTTAAGTACTAATGATGATGAACCTTCATGCTATCAGGAAGTTGTTAAGTGTTTGCACAGTGATAAATGGAAAGAAGCGATGAAGGATGAAATTAAATCATTAGAGAGGAAT
Source organism: Picea glauca (assembly GCA_000966675.3). NCBI lineage: Eukaryota > Viridiplantae > Streptophyta > Pinopsida > Pinales > Pinaceae > Picea > Picea glauca. The sequence continues at coordinate 1,060,551 of JZKD02S2001011.1, read as the reverse complement.
GCTACATGGGACCTGGTAGAACTTTCAAGAAATAGGAAAACTGTAGGTTGCAAGTGGGTCTAGAAGCTGAAGAAGGGTGTTTCTCATAAGGTGGAAAGGTACAAGGCAAGGCTGGTTGTGAAAGGATATTATCTAAGAAAAGATATTGATCTTCATGAGATTTTTTGACTAGTTATAAATACTGTTTCAATTTGAATTGTGTTAGCATTAGTTGCATTGCTTGATTTGAAGTTGGAGCAACTAGATGTTAAGAATGATTTCCTACATGGAGATTTGGATGAAGATATTTACATGGAACAACTGGAAAGGTTCTTTCAGAATCACAGCAAGACATTTGTTTGCAGGCTCAAGAAATCATTGTATGGTCTAAGCCAGTTTCCCAGACAATGGTACAAGAAATTTGACTCTTTCATGGTGAGCCATAATTGTACAAGGAGTGAGTATGATCATTCTGTCTACTTTAAGAAATTGAATAATGGCATATTCATTATCTTAGTATTGGATGTTGATGATATTATTTTAGCAAGAAAAATCATAACTGAGATCAATAGGTTAAAGGCTCAGATGGATAGGATGTTCGATATGAAATATCCAGGAGCAACAAGGAAGATTTTGGGCATGGAGATATTCAGAGACAAGAGGAATGGTAAGCTTTGTCTGTCACAACAGAAGTATGTTGAGAAGATACTTTTGAGGTTTGGTATGAACGATGTGAAACTAGTTTTAGTCCCTTTGGATTCCCAGTTTAATCTTTCTTCAATTTTACGTCCTAGTACAAAAGAAGAAAAGGAATATATGTCTCAAATACAATATGCTAATGCGGCAGGAAGTCTAATGTATGTGATGATTAGTACAAGGCTAGACATTTCACATGCAGTTGGGGTTGTCAACAGGTTTATGGAAAATCTAGGTAACGAGTATTGGGATGTAGTGAAATGGGTTCTTCAGTATCTAAGGGGAACACATGATTATTGGATCACCTATTAGAGTGGTTGTGAATCAGTCTGTGGATATGTTGTTTCTGATTTTGTAGGTGATTTGGACAAGAGAAGGTCGACTTCAGGGTATGTATTTACTCTTGTATGTGGATCTATTAGTTGGATGTCAAAGTTACAAAAAATAATTGCTTTATCCACTACAGAAGGAAAATATGTAGCTTCTTCACATGCCTGCAAAGAGGCAGTTTGGTTGAAAGGTTTGTTTGGTGATTTTGGAAAGATGTAGGACAAAGTAAGAATACTTTGTGATAGTCGAAGTGCTATTCACCTAGCTAAGAATCAAACCTACCACAGTAAAACAAAACATATACCTATCAAATACCATTTTGTAAGACAGGTCATCGATGAATGTGGATTCTCTCTTGAGAAAGTGCATACATCAGAGAACTGCGCATACATGTTCACAAAACTAGTAATGTTAGAGAATCTATGATGGTGGTTGGCTTCTCTAGGAAGGTGTGGATCTATATGTTAAAGAGTAAGGCTAATGTATTTACAGTTTTCAAGCAGTTTAGAGCTTTAGTGGAAAAGTGCACTGGTAGATCCATTAAATATTTAAGAACTGAAAATGATGGTGAATTTACGTTAATGGAGTTTGAGAACTATTGCAAGGAATTTGGGATCGATAGGCATAAAGAGATTTCCTATACTACTCAACAAAATAGAGTTGTTGAACGCATGAACATGACTCTTCTAGAGAGAGCAAGGTGTATGCTGAGTAACGTCAAACTGCAGCAGGAACTGTGGGCATAAGTTGTATCTACAGCTTGTTATCTGGTGAATCGATCACCATCAACAACAATAGAATGAAAAATTCCTAAGGAGGTATGGACAAGTCACCCTTTTAATTATTCTAATCTTAAAGTTTTTGGTTGTGATGCCTATGCTCTAATTTTGAAACATCAACATTCTAAATTAGATCCAAAATAAAAAAGGCTTATCTTTGTTAGATATGGTGATGGTATTAAGGCCTACAGGTTGCGGGATCCTACTTCCCACAATATCACCATTAAAAGAGATGTAATATTTGATGAATCGTGTCTCATCAAATCAAAAATAGATGTTCAAATGAAACAGGAGGAAACACCAAAGTATCAGCAAATTAAGTTTGAAACCAATGAAGGTGAACATGAAAAAGTTTCATAATATCTTCATGAAGAGCCTCCTGCAGAAGAAGAAGATATGGTTGATGATGATAGTCAACAGATTGTGGATGAGCCACAAACTTCCCTAAGGAGGTCTACACGGGTCAGAAATCCTCCAAGAAGGTATGATTATTTTGTTTCATCAGTTTCTTTAAGTACTAATGATGATGAACCTTCATGTTATCAGGAATATGTGAAAGGTTTCAACAATGATAAATGGAAGGAACTGATGAAGGATGAAATGAAATCATTAGAGAGGAATGCTACACGGAACCTGGTAGAACTTACAAGAAACAAGAAAACTGTAGGTTGCAAGTGGGTCTAGAAGCTAAAGAAGGGTGTTGTTGATAAGGTGGAAAGGTACAAGGCAAGGATGGCTGGGAAAGGATATTATCAGAGAAAAGGTATTGATATTCATGAGATTTTTTCACCAATTGTAAAGACTATTTCAATTCGAATTGTGTTAGTATTAGTTGCATTGCTTGATTTGGAGTTGGAGCAACTAGATGTTAAGAATGCTTTCTTACATGGAGATTTGGATGAATAAATTTACATGAAACAACTGGAAGGGTTCATTTAGAATCGCAACAAAAAAATTTGTTTGCAAGCTCAAGAAATCATTGTATGGTCTGAGGCAATTGCCCAGACAATGGTACAATAAATTTGACTCTTTCATGGTGAGCCATAATTATACAAAGAGTGAGTATGATCATTTTGTCTAATTAAAAAAATTGAATAATAGAATTCTCATTATCTTAGTATTGTATGTTGATGATATTATTTTAGCAAGAAAAATCATAACTGAGATCAACAGTTTAAAGGTTCAGATGGCTAAGATGTTTGATATGAAAGATCTAGGAGCAACAAGGCAGATTTTGGGCATGGAGATATTTAGAGACAGGAGGAATGGTAAGCTTTGGTTGTCACAACAAAAGTATGTTGAGAAGATACTTTTAAGGTTTGGTATGAATGATGTGAAACCAGTTTCAATACCTTTGGCTTCCCATTTCAAGCTTTCTTCAAGTTTATGTCCCAGTACAAAAGAAGAAAAGGAATATATGTCTGGAATACAATATGCTAATGCAGTAGGAAGTCTAATGTATGCGATGGTTAGTATAAGGCCAAACATTTCACATGCATTTGGGGTTGTCAACAGGCTTATGGAAAATCCAGGTAATGAGTATTGGGATGTAGTGAAATGGGTGCTTTAGTATCTAAGGGGCACACATGATTATTGTATCACCTATAACAGTGGTTGTGAATCAGTATATGGATATGTTGATTCTGATTTTGCAGGTGATTTTGACAAGGGAAGGTCGACTTCAGGGTATGTATTTACACTTGTAGGTGGAGCTATTAGTTGGATGTCAAACTTACAAAACATAGTTTCTTTATCCACTATAGAAGAAGAATATATAGCTGCTTCACATGCTTGCAAAGAGGAAATTTGGTTGAAAGGTTTGTTTGGTGAGTTTGGAAGGATGCAGGACAAAGTAAATCTAATTTGTGATCGTCAAAGTGCTATTCACTTGGCTAAGAATGTAGCCTAACACATGAAAACAAAACATATACCTATCAAGTACCATTTTGTAAGACAGGTCATCGATGAATGTGGAGTCTCTCTTGAGAAAGTGCATACATCATAGAACTGCACATGCTTGTTCACAAAACCAGTACTGTTAGAAAAGATAAGATGGTGTTTGGATTCTCTTGGCTTGTAGAAAAGGTGAAGAACAAAAGAAGGAGCAAGGTATCATGTTAATTGTTTTCAAGGTGGAGATTTTTGAATATGCCAACGAATTGCCCAGATTTAGTAGATATGAGAAGATTTAGTGGAGCCCTTTTTGTAGTAGTTTAGAATTAGTTATGTAACTAATCTAATTATGTTCATTATTGATGTAATCCCATAGAATCATAAAGGGGAATAGAGGAAATGGTGTAATCAGAGGTGTGTGATATGAGTGTGAGCTTGATGTAATCTCCTTGATCTGAATAATAATACAACTGATACCTATGCTTGGTGGATGTAGCCCAACGTTTGGGTGAACCACGCAAATTGTTGAGTTTCTTGTTTGCATTATTATTGATTCTCTTATGTGATATTTGTGTTCCCACATTTGGAAATATAACAAGTGGTATCATAACGAGGTTTGAGGAGAAGGAAGTACAGGGCATGTCAATCTCCAAATTTCTGCAGGTCTCTCCTCTAGAAGGTCCTGGCGACCACTAATAAATACTTCATGCACAAAAACATTTTCTACATTTCCGCAGACTGGAAGCATTGGAAGATGCGGCGGTGCCACGAAAACTTCCACAGCCTGGATGCATCAAGAGATGCAGAAAATTTCAACCTTTCCATAGAACAACCACAAGGGAGGTGTGACGACCCTTTTGAACCATACAGGCTAACTATGCGTAAGGTGCGATGACTTTTTTCAAAATAAAATGAGGACAACGTATATTTTTTAGGACAATGCATATTTTTTCAAAAATTTAAAGTATGGTCCATTGAAAAAGTTTTGAAGGGAAAGGTTGAATTTATTATTTAAATTTGAAGGCTCGTGATGTGAATGTTTAAAACATTCAAAAAGGGGTGGAGGAGTTAAAGTAAGGTGAATATTTTATTAAAATATTTTTTATTAAAAAGTGAATTCTATTTCCTTTTAATAAAAGGTAGAGAAAAATGAAAGGTTAGTAAAAAGGATTTGTTTCTCATTAAATCTTTTATTAAACCTTGTAGAGTTTAAATTATTATTCGTCCACATATTTTTTCAAAGGGCCTTGGAAATTACAAGTAGTGGTGTTTGTTCTTTATGTTTCCTATAATGGTAAAGATGCAGAGTGCTAAGTTAGAAATTGGGAAATTCAATGGCGAGAACAATTTCGAGATCAGGAAGGTTAAGATGAATGATCTGCTCATGCAATGAGGCATGGTGAAGACGCTTTTGGGAAAATCAAAACAGTCTTTATCCATAACGGATGATGACTGGGATGAAATGGATGTGAGAGCCCTGAGTGCCATACGCATGTGCTTGGCCGACGATGTTCTGTTCAATATTGTCTCGGAGAAGACAATAGCCTATTTATGGATGAAGTTGGAAATCTTGTACATGAAAAAATCCCTTACAAACAAGATCTTATTGAAAAGGCAATTGTACAGTTTGTGCATGAAGGAAGGTATGAAAATAGTTGATCATCTAAATACTTTTAATACTCTCTTAGTTCAGTTGACTAGTATGGGATTGAAATTCAAATATAAAGATAAGGTGATTACATTATTATGTCCTTTGCCTACGTCATGGGATCACTTTGTTGCCTCTATTAGTTTCAGTTCAACAGAAAGTATTCAGTTTGATGATACTATTAGAGCTTTACTGTCTGAGGAAACAAGGAAGAAATACAATCTAGAAACCTCTACATCTGAGGCGATGCTGATCAGAGGAATACCTAAAGAAAGAGGACACGATTAGATGGATTTATCTCATTCAAAGTCAAAGGGAAGAAAAAGAAAGCTTAAGTGCTAGTTTTGTGGCAAATCTGAACACTTAAAGAAGGACTGTTGGAAACGACAACAACCCTTAAAAGAAGACCCTCCAAAAGAGATGAAGGAAGCAAACGCAACTGAAACAGGTTTAGCAACAGGTTTAGGTATGTTTGATGAAGTTTTATCAATTAGTATTGGTTGACGTCATGATCAATAGTGGTTATTAGATTATGGTTCTTCAAATCACATGTGTCTTAATAGAAACTAGTTTATTACTTACCATTCTATAGATGATGGAGTAGTTTACATGGGAAATGATATTTCATCTAAATTTGTGGGAATTGGTCGTAGTCAAATTAAGATGCTTGATGGATCTGTTAAAATAATAGCTAATGTAAGATATGTACCTGAGATTAGAAAGAACCTAATCTCTTTGGGAGTCTTAGACACAATAGGTTACAAGAATATTGTTCAAGGTGGCATTATGAAGGTCTACAAAGGAATTCTACTGATTATGAAAGGAAATAAAGTTGGTAACCTATTTTTGTGAGAAGGGAAGATTGAATCAGATCATGTCACAATGGTATCTAAGAACGATAGTGATTCTGTTCGACTGTGGCATCAACAGTTGGGTCATATGAGTGAACAAGGATTAAAGGTATTAACTGATTGCAATTACTTCCTAGTCTAAAGTCTTTAAAGTAAGATTTTTGCAAGCACTGTATTTATGGAAAACAGAATAGGGAGAGATTTAAAATCGGAAGACACACCAGTGAAGGAATCCTTGATTATATCCATTCTATCATTTGGGGACCATCCCCTACTATTTCATATGGAGGATTATCATATGTTTTAAATTTTATAGATGATTTCTTTAGGAAGGTGTGGATCTATATGTTAAAGAATAAGACTGATGTATTTACAATTTTCAAGCAATTTAGAGCTTTGGTGGAAAAGAGCACTAGTAGATCCATTAAATGTTTAAGAACTGATAATGGTGGTGAATTTATGTCAATGCAGTTTGTTAGCCTATGGCTTACCTTTACCAATCACTAAGTCTAAATTGTCACCTATATTTGTATTATTCATTTAGGATATTAGTAATATATCCTCAAGTGATGACTAATGAGTTA
>JZKD02S2001011.1:996876-1050528 GCA_000966675.3 Picea glauca | reverse complement strand
CAAAGGGGGGAAATTAATGATAGAATTTATGATGGAATTGCAAATGGTTGTCATACTGAAAGTTTCGACAACAAATATACCAGATGGGTATCAAATTTGTCAGATGGGCAACTGTCGTCTGTATATGGCAGACTTTGGCAGAATGATGGTTCTATATTCAATCATACATAGGTATGTTGTTTTTTGAGAGCAATGATGTGAACATTTGGTTCACCTAGATGGTTATTGGACCTAGCAGATGAAAGATGGATTCTTATGTATTGCAGCTTGGCATTGATTGAGTTGTTAGGCATTTTCAGGGATGTGGCAAACTTGCAGCTGATTCACTTCTCTTTGTTTGCTCTCATCATATTGGAGTTCAAATCAGTGAACAAATTTGTTGGCATTCTGACTCATATGATTACACAATGAGGTTTTCCAGATTTCTTAGCATCCATATTTGGCGGTTTTTCAGACAGTTCTTCATTGTGACTTAGTTCAGGAGTTTCAGTTTGAAGACTTGGAATTGATACCAGTTTATGTTGGTATTATTGATCGGACTTGTGATTGAGGGGGGGATTTTTAGCCTATGGCTTACCTTTACCAATCACTAAGTCTAAATTGTCACCTATATTTGTATTATTCATTTAGGATATTAGTAATATATCCTCAAGTCATGACTAATGAGTTAGTTAAGATTGCCTATCCTAGTCATCATGCATGATTTTAGGATCTAGAGCAAATCTCTATGAGGTGGCATCACCCATTGTACTATAAATATGTAACATTGGAGTGAATAAGTATGTGTTGGCTATTATGCCGTTTTCGCCATGTTGTTGTTCTTGTCTCTATTTTGTCAATTGTTGTTCTTGTTTATAATTTATCACAGTTTGATAATTATTCCAAGGAATTTGGGATTGATAGGCATAAAATGACTGCCTATACTCCTCAACAAAACAGAGTTGTTGAACGCATGAACATGACTCTTCTAGAGAGAGCAAGGAGTATGCTGAGTAATGCCAAACTACAACAGGAACTGTGGGAAGAATATACATATACAACTTGTTATCTGGTGAATCGATCACCATCAACAACAATAGATTGAAAAATTCCTTAGGAGGTATGGACAAGTCACCCTTGTAATTATTCTAATATTAAATGTTTTGGTTGTCATGCCTATGCTCTAATTTCGAAACATCAGTGTTTTAAATTAGATCCAAAATAAAAAAGGCTTGTCTTTGTTGGATATGGTGATGGTATTAAGGGGTACAGGTTTTGGGATCCTACTACCCACAAGATCACCATTAACAAAGATGTAATAATTGATGAATCATCTCTGATCAAATCAATTATAGATGTTCAAATGAAACAGGAAGAAACACCAAAGTATCAACAAATTCAGTTTGAAACCAATGAAGGTGAACATGAACAACTTTCATAAGATGTTCATGAAGAGCCTCCTACAAAAGAAGAAGATATGGTTGATGATGACATTCAACAGATTATGGATGAGCCACAAACTTCCCTAAGGAGGTATGCACGGGTTAGAAATCCTCCAAGAAGGTATGATGATTTTGTTTCATCGGTTTCTTTAAGTACTTATGATGATGAACCTTCATGTTATCAGGAATATATGAAGGGTTTGAACAAAGATAAATGGAAAGAAGTGATGAAGGATGAAATGAAATCATTAGAGAGGAATGCTACATGGAACCTGGTAGAACTTCTAAGAAATAGGAAAACTGTAGATTGCAAGTGGGTATACAAGCTGAAGAAGGATGTTGTTGATAAGGTGGAAAGGTACAATGCAAGGCTGGTTGGGAAAGGATATTATTAGAGAAAAGGTACTGATATTCATGAGATTTTTTCACCAGTTGTAAAGAATATTTCAATTCAAATTGTGTTAGTATTAGTTGCATTGTTTGATTTGGAGTTGGAACAACTAGATGTTAAAAATTCTTTCTTGCATGGAGATTTGGATGAAGAAATTTACATCAAACAACCAAAAGGGTTCATTTAGAATTGCAGAAAAAAAAATTGTTTGCAGGCTCAAGAAATCATTGTATGGTCTAAGGTAGTCTCCCAGACAATGGTACAAGAAATTTAACTCTTTCATGGTGAGCCAGAATTTTACAAGGAGTGAGTATGATCATTTTGTCTACTTTAAAAAATTTAATAATGGCATATTCATTATCCTAGTATTGTATGTTGATGATATTCTTTTAGCAAGAAAAATCATACCTAAGATCAACATGTGAAAGGCTCAGATGGCTAGGATGTTTTCTATGAAAGATCTAGGATAAGCAAGGAAAATTTTGGGCATGGAGATATTCAGAAACAGGAGGAATGGTAAGATTTGGTTGTCACAATAGAAGTATGTTGAGAAGATACTTTTGAGGTTTGGTATGAACGATGTGAAACTAGTTTCAGTGCCTTTGGCTTCCCATTTTAAGTTTTATTCAATTTTACATCCTAGTAAAAAGAAGAAAAGGAATATATGTCTCGAATATGATATTCTAATGCAATAGGAAGTATAATGTATGTGATGGTTAGTACAAGGCAATACATTTCACATGCATTTGGGGTTGTTAGCAGGTTTATGGAAAATCCAGGTAATGAGTATTGGGAGACAATGAAATGGGTTCTTCAATATCTAAAGGGCACAAGTGATTATTGTATCACCTATAATAGTGGTTGTGAATCAGTCTGTGGATATGTTGATTCTAATTTTGCAGGTGATTTTGACAAGGGAAGGTCGACTTCAGGGTATGTATTTACTCTTGTAGGTGGAGCTATTAGTTGGATGTCAAAGTTACAAAAAATTGTTGCTTTATCCACTACAGAAGCAAAATATATAACTTCTTGACGTGCTTGCAAAGAGGCAGTTTGGTTGAAGGGTTTGTTTGGTGAGTTTGGAAGGATGAAGGACAAAGTAAAGCTACTTTTTGATAGTCAAAGTGCTATTCACTTGGATAGGAATCCATCCTACCACATTAAAACAAAACATATACCTATCAAGTACCATTTTGTAAGACAGGTCATCGATGAACATGGAGTCTCTCTTCAGAAAGTGCATACATCAGAGAACTGCACATACATGTTCACAAAACTAGTACTGTTAGAGAAGCTACGATGGTGCTTGGCTTCTCTTGGCTTGCAAAAAATGTGATGAACAAAAGCAGGAGCAAGGTATCAGGTTAATTGTTGTCAAGGTGGATATTGTTGAATATGCCAACGAACTTCCCAGATTTAGTAGAAATGAGAATATTTAGTGAAGCCTTTTTTGTGGTAGTTTGTTCAACCAAATATGCCTATTTGGTATGAATGCATAAGTTTAGAATTAGTTATGTAACTAATATAATTTTGTTCATTATTGATGTAAGCTCGTAGAGGCATAAAGCGGAATAGAGGAAATCATGTAATCAGAGGTGTGTGATACGAGTGTGAGATTTCTGTAATCTCCTTGATATGAATAATAAGATAAACGATACCTATGCTTGGTGGACATAGCCCAACGTTTGGGTGAACCATGTGAATTGTTGTGTTTCTTGTCTGCATTATGATTGATTCTCTTATGTGATATTTGTGTTTCCGCATTTGCAAATATAACAAGTGGTATCAGAACATGGTTTGAGGAGAAGGAAATATAGGGCACGTAAATCTCCAAATTTCCAGAGATCTCTCCTCTGGAAGGTTGCGACAGCCACTAATAAACACTTCACACACAAAAACATTTTCTACATTTCTGCAGACTGGAAGCATTGGGAGCTGCGGCTATGTCATGGGAACTTCCACAGCCTGGATGCATTGAGAGGTGCAGAAAATTTCAAACTTTCCACAGGCCAGCCACAATGGAGGTGCGGTGGGCCTTTTGAAGCACGCAGACTAACTATGCATAAGGTGCGACGATTTTTTTCAAAAAAAATTGAGGACAGTGTATATTTTTTAGGACAATGTATATTTTTTCAAAAATTTAAAGCATGGTCCTTTGAAAAAGGTTTGAAAGGAAAGGTTGAATTTATTATTTAAACTTGAAGGCTTGTGATGTGAATGTTTAAAACATTCAAAAAGTAGTGGAGGCATTAAAGTAAAGTGAATATTTTATTAAAATATTTTTTATTAAAAAGTGAATTCTATTTCCTTTTAATACAAGGTTGAGAAAAAGGAAAGGTTGGTAAAAAGGATTTGTTTCTCATTAAATATTTTATTAAACCTTGTAGAGTTTAAATTATTGTTCCTCCTAATATTTTTTCAAAGGGCCTTGGAAATTACAAGCAGTGGTGTTTGTTATTTATCTTTCCTATAATGCTAAAGACGCAGAGTGCTAAGCTCGAAATTGAGAAATTCAATGGCGAGAGAAATTTCAAGATCTGAAAGGTTAAGATGCATGATCTGCTTGTGCAACGAGGCATGGTGTAGGTGCTATTGGGAAAACCAAAACAATCTGCATCCATAACAGATGATGAATGGGATGAGATGGATGCGAGAGCACTGAGTGACATACGCTTTTGTTTGGCCGATGATGTTTTGTTCGATATTATCTCGGAGAAGGCAACAAAATGCTTATGGATGAAACTGGAAATCCTGTACAGGATGAAATCCTTGACAAACAAGATCTTCCTGAAAAGGAAATTGTACAGTTTGTGCATGAAGGAAGATACAAAAATAGTTAATAATTTTAATGCTCTCTTAGTTCAGTTGACTAGCATGGGAGTGAAATTCGAATTTGAAGATAAGGCGATTACATTATTATGCTCTTTGCCCACGTCAAGGGATCACTTTGTTACCTCTATTAGTTTCAGTTCAATATAAATTATTGAGTTTGATGATACTATCAGAGATTTACTGTCTAAGGAAACAAGGAAGAAATCCAATCTAGAAACCTATACATCTGATGCGATGGTGATCAACGTCAGACCTAAAGAAAGAGGAAATGGTCAGAGGGATTTCTCTCAGTCAAAGTCGAAGGGAAGAAAAAGGAATCTCAAGTGATGGTTTTGTGGAAAATTTGGACACATGAAGAAGGACTGTTGGAAATGACATCAAGCCTTCAAAGAAGACCCTCCAAAAGAGATGAAGGAAGCAAACACAATTGAAATAGTTTCAACAACAGGGTCATGTATGGTTGATGAAGTTTTATCAATTAGTATTAGTTGACTTCATGATCAATAATGGTTATTAGATTCTGGTTCTTCAAACCACATGTGTCTTCATGGACACTGGTTTATTACTTACCAGTGTATAGATGATGGAATAGTTTACATGGGAAATGATATTTCATCTAAATTTGTGGGAATTGGTAGCATTTGAATTAAGATGTTTGATGGAACTGTTAAAATACTAACCGAGGTAAGAAATGTACCTGAGCTTAGGAAGAACCTAATCTCTTTGGGAGTCTTAGACACAGGAGGTTACAAGACTATTGTTCAAGGTGGAGTTATGAAGGTCTACAAAGGAATTCTACTAGTTATGAAATGAAAGATTGTTGGTAACCTATTTCTATGAGAAGGGAGGATTGAATCAAATCATGCGACAATGCTATCTGAGAATGATAGTAATTCTGTTTGACTGTGGAATCAAGGGTTGGGTCATGTGAGCGAACAAGGATTAAAGATATTAACTAATCACAAGTTACTTCCTAGTCTAAAGTCTTTAAAGTTAGATTTTTTCAAGCTCTGTATTTATGGAAAATAGAATAGGCAGAGATTGACAACCGAAAGACAAACCAGTGAAGGAATCCTTGATTATATCCATTCTGATGTTTGGGGACCATCCCCTACTATTTCATATGGAGGATCATCATATTTTCTAACTTTTATAGATGATTTCTCTAGGAAGGTGTGGATCGATATGTTATAGAGTAATGGTGATGTATTTACAGTTTTCAACCAGTTTAGAGCTTTAGTGGAAAAGATCATTGGTAGATACATTAAATGTTTAAGAACTAATAATGGTGGTGAGTTTATGTCAATGGAGTTTGAGAATTATTGCGAGGAATTTGGGATCGATAGGGATAAAACAACTGCCTATACTCCTTAGCAAAACAGAGTTGTTGAATGCATGAACATGACTATTCTAGAGAGAGCAATGAGTATGCTGAGTAATGCCAAACTACAACAGGAATTGCAGGCCAAAGTTGTATCTACAACTTTTTATCTGGTGAATCAATCACCATCAATAACAATAGCATGAAAAATTCCTGAGGAGGTATGGACAAGTCACCCTTGTAATTATTCTAATTTTAAAGATTTTGGTTGTGATGCCTATGCTCTAATTCCGAAACATAAACATTCTAAATTAGATGCAAAATAAAAAAGGATTATGTTTGTTGGATATGGTGATGGTATTAAGGTTTACAGGGTGTGGGATCCTACTACCCACAAGATGACCATTAACATAGATGTAATATTTGATGAATCATATCTCATCAAATCAAACATATATGTTCAAATGAAACAGGAAGAAATACCAAAGTATCCTAGGGTGGCGAGTTTCTTCATCCACTAACCACCTTGAAACTTATGGCTATCTTACGGTCCTCGCAATTTCGCGAGTTCTCCACAGAGAATTCTGACCGCCCAACTCTGGTTCTCAAGGACTTCTGGCCAATGACTTGGTACCCTCCTTCTGAAATTTCATCTACTTGATCCAACGGTCCTGATTCCCCACGATCTGATGACTCAGATCTCATCGGCATTTCGTGTATCGAGATTTTGTCTGTCACGAGGTCGAAATATTTTCCACCTTCATCCTTCCTATTCCTGAAATGTCGATTTCTTCTTGGACAATTAACGATCTATATCTTTCTTAGATTGACCGTTGTGATCCAATCATGAATTTGCATTTCATGAATTCTCACGAACTCACCCTTAGACCATTTCAAGTCACGAGTCAATGAAAGGATGATCTCTCTCCACGTGTCCTTTTCGATGGATGGTCCTGACGAATTCGAGATTTCACATATCATGATTTTCACACTCTTGTGCAACTGCAAAGGTTTTTAAACCTTGTGCATGTTCTCCATATTTGACGGTTGTGAGGGTTCTCCTTTCTGAATAGATTCTATGGCTCCAACGCTTCTGGTTTGGATTTCCCTCTCTCCCTGTGGCCATATACCACACCGACTATACTTTTATAATACCGCTACACCTCCTGAGCTTTGTAACACGGTCAAGTAGTCCGTTGACACTTAGAAACATTCTGAGGTCTAAAATTAGTCCTCCATACACAATTTCTTCTTAAAAACATGGTCCAAAGACCACTTATCCAGCCCATCCAGGCTCAGTGTTGAAACTAGGCTTTGATACCATACTATAATGTCCCCAACCATCAACCCCATGGTCGGGCCAACATTACTATGTGAAAAAACACTACTGTAACATATTATGCATTCTTATGAAATACAATTACTTAATTACAGTTAAACACAATGTAAGCACATTAATACCGTTAGCGTACATAATCCACTACATTAACAATAATTCACGAATACAACAGAATACATGTAAACATTGCTAAAATCACAGACATGCATATTTAATTGAAATTATACGCATGTATATACTTATCTTTCAGGCTAGATGTAATTCACCAACTGCGTGTAGACCTCCCACGAACCTCCTAGCCTTAGACCACGCTGCTTATCACTCTCAGTAGTAGGTCACCTCCGAGCTGGGACGAAGCTCCACTGAGTAGGGATTCCTAGGCTAGGCAGGGAATATAGGAAGACACACAGTCAAAGGAGAAGGATTCTCTCACAGGAGCCACTTATGCCCACTTCCCACAGAGTCGCATTCCCCAGATGTCTGTCCCACCCCAAGAGTATACACCTTCATTGTCACCAAGAAAATCCATCGGCTGCTAACCTCCCTTCCCTTGGGCTTGAGAAATAGACTAGACCGAAAGTCTTTGAGCTCTGTGGCAATTACAGGACTCCTTCCAGGAGTTCTCACTTCCTCCGCGCACTCTCTCACCTGCAGAGAGTTTCTCACGGAAAGGGTAAACAACCTCTTCAACAACAATCACCTTCCTCACACTGGCCAAGAAACCACACGCAGTCTAGCACTGCATGGCCATAACAGTCAATTGAGAAAATGGGTATGGACACCCAAAACAAAAATGATCAGTGGTAAATCATAGCGTGGTTCTGCGATTACATGATGGGTTAAGCTTTCCGGCAAGCAACACAGGATGCACGACTCAGTAATTACAGAACATTTAGTTCTCCGAACAAACAATAAGGAACACACTCACCTCTCTGGTTTCAGAGATGCGTAAGGTGTACAGAGGTTCAATCACAGAGACCAAACACGTACAGATGGAGGATGGAGGAGTTGGAAGGTTGAACCCTGGATTCATGTGATGGTTGGAGAAATGCCCACCCCACTCCTACACAACAATCAACAAAATGGAAAGAGAACCCCCAACACGACTCATTTCCTAGGTTAAATTGCATGAACCTGGGTCAACACATGTTTCCCATGAAGTTGAATGCATCCCTCCCCAGGAACTTAGGACAAACATAGATTTCACATGGCTTTTGGGATAATATTAAAATATTATTCTCAAGGACTTAAGCCTCTAGGCTCCACACTTAGCCTCTCTTTCCAACCTTCCAGCCCCCAATCCCTTACCCAGGTTTTTTGGAAGCTTAGTCCCCCATCACTCATTCATCATGATCGGTCCACACACAGGGATGTTTTGTATTAATACTGTGCATAATTACATGTAATAAAATCAGGCTCCTGGCCTTCAACACTTAGGCTCCCTAGCCTAATAACACATAAGCCCACTAGCTTATATAAATTGGATCACCAGCCTTATAAAATTGAATTGTAGTTCATAAACAAACTTTATACTTCATAGAAATGATTTACAATAGGACTCGGCCTTGGGGACATTACAATCCCCTCCCCTTATTTTTGCATTGTCCTTAGTGAAACTTTACACTGCATCTGCAAGTTCTCAAAATTTTCAAAAAGATGTGGGTACTCTTCCCGCATAACATATTCATGCTCCCATGTCATGTCCTCAGGACCGTACCAGGTCCACTGGACCTTTACAATCCCTATGGATCGATTCTGGGGCTGTTTGTTTTTCCTGTCCAATATGCGCACAGGATGCACTTGCAGGACACCTTCTTGCTCCACCTGGATCACATTCCAATCAATTACATGATTAGCATCAAGAATATACTTTTTAAGAAATGAAACGTGAAACACATTATGTACAGTCATGGATGCAGGTAATATAAGCATATATGCAACTGGCCCACAAAATTTGGTTGCCAACTTGGCACAACTTCCCAGCTTCAGGGAACTCCTGTTAGCTTTCACTTTCAGGAAAAAATGATCACCCACTTTGAACTCTCTATAGGTTTTGTTCTTATCAGCATAACTTTTCTTCTTTCAAATTATTCTTAATTTTTATCATTTGGTCCTCCATATCCTTGAGCAACTCTAGCCCACCTATTGTTCTATTAGCTAGAATATCCCAGCTCATTGGAGTATTGCACGTTCTTCCATAAAGTGCTTCAAATGGGCTCATCTTCAACGATGCATGATACCCATTGTTGTAGGAGAATTCTACCGAGTGTAGGTAGTCTTCCCATCTTGATGGTTTGTCCATCACATACATTCTCAGTATGTCTTCTATTACTCTGTTCACCCTCTCTGTCTGTCCATCAGAATCAGGATGATAAGTTGTACTAAAGTTCAGATTCATTCAGAATCCTTTGAACAATTCTTTCCAGAAATGCGAGGTGAATTTTGGGTCTCTGTCGGACATAATCATTTTAGGAATTCCATGCAATCGTGCCACTTCCTTTATGAAAATATCAACAACATCTGTTGCCTTGTGAGTAGTTTTCAGTGGAATAAAATGGGCAGCTTTTGTAAGCTTGTCCACCACCACCATGATCAAATCATGCAGCTTGCCTGTTCGGGGAAATCCCGTAATAAAATCCATCATTACTACTTCCCACTTCCACTCAGGAATGGGTAAAGGTTGCAACAACCCTGCTGGGTGCCTATGCTCAGCTTAAACATTCGAACACTCCATACATCTAGTGATGTATTCAACGATATCTCTCTTCATACCCGGCCAAAAGTAATGGCTCTTGACCACTGCTACTGTTTTCTGATATCCAGGGTGCCCTGCATAAGGCACATTATGCATCTCCTACAAAATCATTTACTTCAAGCACTGGACATTGGGTACAAAAATTCTGTTCTTGTATAGCAGTATTCCATCTATTTCCAATTTATAAATTTCCATCTTCTGTGGCATCTTACCCTACTGTAGCTTGGCTACCAATTATTTGTACTGCAGATCTGCATTTGCAGCCTCCAGAATTCTGCTTTTAATATCAATCTGATACATGCTAATGGTTGTAGCATGTAATTCGTGCACCCTCCTGCTGAGTGAATCAACCACTTTATTCTCTTTTCCTTTGATATGCTTGATCTCAAAGTCATACTCACACAGAAATTCCAGCCACCTACTTTGTCTAGCATTTAACGTTCGTTGATCAAACAAATATTTCAGACCGTTATGGTCTGTTCTAAGTTCAAACCTCCTTCCCATGAGGTAATGCCTCCATTTCTTTAGAGCATGAACTATGGCCGCCAACTCCAAGTCATGGGTTACATATTTCTTCTCGATCTTTTTAATTTCCTAGAGTCATAATAGATTACGAATCCGTTCTGACTGAGGAACCCTCTCAGTCCTTCTTTGCATGCATCAGTGCATACTATGAAATCTTCATTTGGATTTACAATCCTCAATATTGGAGAACTGGTTAATAGTTTCTTCAATCACTGGAAACTTTCCTTACATCCCTCTGTCTAGTGAAATTGCTTCCCCTTTCTTTGCAAGGAAGTGATAGGGTGAGCTATCTTGGAAAAACCTGTGATGAACCTACTATAATAACCAGCCAATCCCATGAAGGACCTATCTTTCATTACGTTCCTTGGCGCTGAACATTATCTAATGGGTTCTATCTTCTTAGGGTCTACCGCTATCCCATCCTTCGAGATAATATGTCCCAAGTAATGGATCCACTTCTAATAAAACGAGCACTTTCTCAACTTGGCATATAGTTGGTGCTCTCTTAACAGCTGTAACACCATCCTCAGATGTTGTTCGTGTTCTTCTTCGGTCTTGGAATACACCAGAATGTCATCCAGGAAAACGATGACAAACTTGTCTAGATAGTCCCTGAATACTCCATTCATCAAGATCATAAAAACAACGGGTGCATTTGACAGTCCAAACAACACCATTGTGAACTCGTAATGACCATACCTTGTTCTAAAGGCAGTCTTGTTGATGTATTAATATTTTATTCTTACTTGGTGATATCCCAATATTAGATCTATTTTCGAAAATATCTTTGCATCCTTGAACTGATAGAAGAGATCATCAATCCTCGATAGAGGATACTTGTTCTTCACCGTTACTTTGTTCAATTTCTTGAAATTGATGCACAATCTCAATGTTCTATCCTTCTTCTTTATGAACAGGATCGAGGCACCCCAAGGTGACACGATTGGGTGTATATGCCCCGTCTTTAGAAGTTCTTCAAGCTGCAGGTACAACTCTTTCAGTTTTGGCAAACTCATCCTGTACGGAGCCTTTGACACTGGAGTTGCTCCAGGCATCAAGTTGGTAGAGAAATCGATATCCCTTTTCGGAGGTAGTACAGGTACCTCCTGGAATACATCTTCGAACTCTTTAAGTACCTCATGATCCTCAATACTTGACACCTTATCCTTAGGCATTTCCCCCACATGGGCTGCAAATAATTGACAACCTTTTCTGTAACACTTCTTCAGCTGCATTGCTGAGATTTCTCTAACAGTAACAACTCTAGGAATTCCTTGGATGGCTCTATGATTCCCTTCTTTATCTAAGCAAGTGAATGCCTTGTTCTGACAATCCAATATGGCATGGTGCTGATCCAACCAATCCATCCCAATTAGACAACCATAAGAGCCTAACGACAGAATGTTCAAATCTACCTTCATTCTCAGTCAATTCATGTCTACAGGACAAGACTTGACTAACTCCATGACTTTCCTCTTCATTCCTATAGCTAGATGCACTAACCAAGACTTATCATGTTTGCTTCTTATTATATGAAAAATTTCTACCAATCTAGGGTCTATATAACTATGGCTAGCGCCTAAATCAACTAAAATAGTAAATGGTTGGTTTTTTATCATACCATCTACTTCAATCATGTGCGACTGATACTCAACTTTCTTGTTGTCCAGGGCTACATAGATCCTTGGAATTCTACTGCCCATGTCCTCCATTGTTTCATCCTACTGAACATTGTGGAGAACTCTTACTTTATCATTTATGTGGGGAAAATCCCTGTACCTATGGTTTTCTTTACAACCCCAACATTCCATAAGTGGCAGCCTTGACATTTTCCCACCCACTTCAACCTTTCTGGGCTCTCTAAGAGACGGTTGTCCTTGAGGACTGTTTCTGAAAAAGGGTGGTTTATTTCCCTTCTGCCTCTATTCTTTCTTGAACTTTTTTTGGTCATCCCAAGCCTTCCAAAAGGTAGGCTTTTCTCTTTGTTGTTCAAATAAGAACTTCGCTCTTCTTATCATTTCTTCCATAGTCTTTGGGTAATCATACTAAATCTTATCCCCAATAGGAGGTGGTAATCCACTCAGGTACTTATGAATCTTGATAGACTCATCTTTGATGAACTGAACATACTTCAGTAATTCCAAAAACTTTCGTTCATACTCATCAATGGTCTATTTCTCTAGCTTGAGTTCAAAGAACTCTTTCATCTTTCTGTCATAATATCTTTTAGTTAATTATTTCCTCTTGAAATACCTCTTGAATTCTTTCCATGTGATTTCCCTTTCCCTGATGTGTTGCACCTACACAAGTTGATCCCACCACATGGATGCCTTTCCCTTCAATTGATACATGGCAATCCTCATACCAAGCAACCAAGTTTCAACATATTCCTCCTTCTTATGTTCTCCATCGAACGTTGGAGGCTTGATCTTATTCATTTCCTCTTTCAATTCATCCATCCCAGATCTCTTGTGCTTTTTGGTAGGAGATGGGATTGAACTACTATGTGCTTCCCTACTAGAATGTTTTGGGGAGTGACGATGATGTCTGCTGACACTCCTTGATCTTATTTTCCTCTCAAGGGTCCTACAACTCTTTGTCTTGCTTGAGTCACTCTCCTTTTCCAATTTCTTTTCTATTCTTTCCAGACTCTTCAACATCCTTAATTTAAATTCACCCTTCTTATCCTTGACTTTCATGAGCATTTGGCTATCAGCTCAGTGAGCCTGGGCATCTTTCTACAATATTTCAATGATTTTCATCATATTTCCTTCCTTATCCATCTCTCTTCCTTTCCCATTAGAGTTTCATCTTTCGACTCCCAAGTTGAAATTCCTTCCTTCTCTTTCGTTCTCTGATTTGGAGGCAATCCACACCTCTTCCATTCTCTGCTATCAACGACAACCCTATTTGGATTTGGCACTTGCTAAGCTTCTACAAACACATGTGCAGACAAAAGGGATTTGTCAGGTCGTCATTCTTAGCAAATTCCACACATTCAAAACCATTCTGATTAAGGAAACACTTCGACTTCACAAATTTTCTGATTTCTGCTCAGCTTTGTAATTTTTGGGTTATAGCTCCCTCTTTCTTAGCCCCTATCCTCGTAACCAAAGGTCGTGACCAAATGCTAGAATACTAGGTACTCCTCAAGCTTTTGACCTTATAAGAGTTTTAAGGTACGTACATCTGTCTCCCAGAGTTTCGGTTTACCGAATTTGCGTAAATTGGGTGGATCGACGGTCCATGTTTACCCAACATCCAATGGTTAAAAATCCGCTACGGTTCTCCCGTCTTCGAAGATTTTGGGACATCAGAACTTTGGGTTTTAGGGTTTCAGTAACTGGGAGTTTGAAATGCAGTGATCCAAACCATTGGTCACTCCATTCCCCGAACTCCAATACATGAGTTCTTGTACGAGATCCAATGATCCTCGATGATTTGGATCCAACGGTTTAGATCTTTTCAGAGTTTTGTAAACCGAGATTTCACGATGCAGTGACTACATATCTCTTGTCACTTCAATCCCCGAATTTCAATATGGGAATTCATGTATGAGATCAACGACTGTGAGCCTCCCCTTATCTGACAGTCCATATCTCTCCTAAGCTTACAGCTATCAAATCTATTTAGCCCTAACTTCCTCGCTAGATGGCTGGATCTGATGGCTCACGGGATTTTGACACTTCTTCCTAGAAGCGCTCCATCATCTGATTCTACCCTTGTTAATCTCTTTCACGATTCGGGACTTGGAGTGACCAAGAATTTGGCCTATGCTCCAAGTTCACGATCCTTGAATTCACGAAATGATCCAATGGATCAAACCAACCACGATCAACGACCCACATTTATTCTGGATCCTAGGGTGGTGAGTTTCTCCATCCACTAACCACCTTGGAACTTCTGGATTTCTTAGGGTCGTTGTGATTTCGTGAGTTCTCCACAGAGAATTCTGACCGTCCAAATCTGCTTCTCAAGGACTTATGGCCAATGACTTGGTACCCTCCTTTTGAACTTTCATCTACTTGATCCAACTTTCATTTGGAGTTGGAGCAACTAGATGATAAGACTGCTTTCTTACATGGAGATATGGATGATGAAATTTACATGGAACAACCGAAAGGGTTCATTCATAATCCTAGCAAGAAATTTGTTTGTAGGCTCAAGAAATCATTGAATGGTCTGAGGCAGTTTCCTAGACAATGGTACAAGAAATTTGACTCTGTCATGGTGAGCCATAATTATACAAGGAGTGAGTATAAAAATTGTGTCTACTTTAAGAAATTCAATAATGGCATATTCATTATCTTAGTATTTTATGTTGGTGATATGCTTTTAGCAAGAAACAACATAATTGAGATCAACAAATTAAAGGATCTGATGGCTAGGATGTTCGATATGAAATATCTAGGAGCAGCAAGGCAGATTTTGGGCATGGAAATATTCAGAGACGAGAGGAATGGTAAGATTTGGTTGCCACAACAGAGGTATGTTCAGAAGATACTTTTGACGTTTGGTATGAACAATGTGAAACCAGTTTCAGTCCCTTTGGCCTCCCATTTTAATCTTTCTTCAAGTTTACGTCCTAGTAAAAAACAATAAAAGAAATATATGTCTCGAATACGATACGATAATGCAGTGGGATGTCTAATGTATACGATGGTTAGTACAATGCCAGACATTTCACATGCAGTTGGGGTTGTCACCTAGTTTATGGAAAATCTAGTTAACGAGCATTGGGCAACAGAGAAATGGGTGCTTCAGTATCTAAGGGGCACAAGTGATTATTTTATCACCTATAACAATGGTTGTGAATCAATATGTTGATATGTTGATTATCATTTTGCAGGTGATTTGGACAATGGAAGGTTGATCTCAGGGTATGTCTTTACTCTTGTAGGTGGAGCTATTAGTTGGATGTCAAAGCTACAAAACATTGTTGTTTTATCCACTACAGAAGCATAATATGTAGCTGCCTCACATGCTTGCAAAGAGGCAATTTGGTTGAAAGGTTTGTTTGGTGAGTTTGGAAGGATTCAGGACAATGTAAAGCTACTTTGTGATAGTCAAAGTGCTATTCACTTGGCTAAGAATCCAACCTACCATAGTAAAGAAAAACATATACCTATCAAGTAACATCTTGTAAGACAGGTCATCGATGAACGTGGAGTCTCTCTTGAGAAAGTGCATACATCAGAGAATTGTGCAGACATGTTCTCAAAATCTATACTATTAATGAAGCGACAATGGTGCTTGGCTTCTCTTGGCTTGTAGAAAAGGTGATGAACAAAAGCAGGAGCAAGGTGCTAGGTTAATTGTTGTCAAGGTGGAGATTGTTGAATATGCCAATGAATTTCCCAAATTTCATAGATATGAGAAGATATAGTGGAGCCTTTTTTGTGGTAGTTTGTTGAACCAAATCTGCCAATTTGGTATGAATGCAGAAGTTTATAATTAGTTATGTAACTAATTTAATTATGTTCATTATTGATGTAAGCCCATAGATGCGTAAAGGGGAATAGAGGAAATGATGTAATTAGAGGTGTGTGATATGAGTGTGAGCCTGCTGTAATCTCCTTTATGTGAATAATAAGACAACTGGTACCTATTCTTGCTGGACATAGACCAACATTTTGGTGAACTACGTAAATTGATGTGTTTCTTGTCTGCATTATTATTGATTGTCTTATGTGATATTTGTGTTTCTGCATTTGCAAATATAACAAGTGGTATCAAAACAGGGTTTGAGGAGAAGGCAGTAGATGATGTGTCAATATCCAAATTTCCACGGGTATCTCCTCTGGAAGGTCATGGCGGCCACTAATAAACACTTCACTCACAAAAGCATTTTCTATATTTCCATAGACTGAAAGCGTCGGGAGGTGTGGCGACGCCACGGGAAGTTCCACAGCCTGGATGCGTCGGGAGGTGCAGAAACTTTCAAAATTTCTGCAGGCCAGCCACAAGGGAGGTGCGAGGGCCCTTTCGAAGTGCACAGGCGAACTATGCATAAGGTGCGATGAATTTTTTCAAAAAAAATTGAGGACAACGCATATTGTTTCAAAAATTTAAAGCATGGTCCATTGAAAAAGTTTTGAAAGAAAAGGTTGAATTTATTATTTAAACTTGGAGGCTCATGATGTGAATGTTTAAAACTTTCAAAAAGGGGTGGAGGAGTTAAAGTAAAGTGAATATATTATTAAAATATTTTTTATTAAAAATCGAATTCTATTTCCTTTTAAAAAAAGGTGGAGAAAAAGGAAAGGTTAGTAAAAAGGATTTGTTTGTTATTAAATCTTTTATTAAACCTTGTAAAGTTTAAATTATTATTCATCCAGATATTTTTTCAAAGGGCCTTGGATATTATAAGCAGTGGTGTTTGTTCTTTATGTTTCCTCTAATGGTAAAGACGTGGAGTGCTAAGTTTGAAATTGAGAAATTCAATGGTGAGTACAATTTTGAGATCTGAAAGGTTAAGATGCATGATCTTCTCATGCAATGAGGCGTGGTGAAGGTGCTTTTGGGAAAATGAAAATAGTCTGCATCCATAACAGACGATGATTGAGATGATATGGATGCGAGAGCACTGAGTGCCATATGCCTGTGTTTGGTCAATGATGTTTTGTTCAATATTCTTTCAGAGAAGACAACAACCTGTTTATGGATGAAGATAGAAAACCTGTACATGACGACATCCTTAACAAACAAGATCTTCCTGAAAAGGAAATTGTACAGTTTGTACATGAAGGAAGGTACAGAAACAATTGATCATCTAAATACGTTTAATACTCTCTTAGCTCAATTGACAAGCATGGGAGTGAAATTTGAATATGGAGATAAAGCAATTAAATTATTATGTTATTTTCCCACATCATGGGATCACTTTGTTACCCCTATTAGTTTCAGTGCAACATAAAGTATTGAGTTTGATGATATTGTTGGATCTTTACTGTCTGAGGAAACAAGGAAGAAATCCAATCTAGAAACCTCTACATCTGAGGCGATGGTGATAAGAGGCAGACCTAAAGAAAGAGGACATGGTCAGAAGGATTTCTCTCAGTCAAATTTGAAAGGAAGAAAAAGAAATATTAAGTGTTGGTTTTGTGAAAAATATGGACACCTGAAGAAGGACTGTTGGAAGCGACAACAAGCCTCCAAAGAAGACCCTCCAAAAGAGACGAAGGAAGAAAACACAACTGAAATAGGTTCAACAATAGGGTCAGGTATGGTTGATGAAGTTTTATCAATTAGTATTGGTTGATCAATAGTCGTTATTAGATTATGGTCCTTCAAACCACATGTGTCTTCATAGACATTGGTTTATTACTTCCCGATCTATAGATGATGGAGTAGTTTACATGGGAAATGACATTTCATCTAAAGTTGTGGGAATTGGTAGCATTCAAATTAAGATGTTTTATGGACTTGTTAAAATACTAATTGATGTAGGACATGTACCTGAGCTTGGGAAGAACCTAATCTCTTTGGGAGTCTTAGAAACAGGAGGTTACAAGACTATTTTTCAAGGTGGAGTTATGAAGGTCTACAAAGGAATTCTATTGGTTATGAAAGGAAAGAAGGTTGGTAACCTATTTTTGTGAGAAGGGAGGACTGAATAATATCACGAGACAATGGTATCTGAGAAAAAAAATGATTATGTTCGACTGTGGCATCAATAGTTGGGTCATGTGAGAGAATAAGGATTAAATGTATTAACTGATCGCAGGTTACTTCCTAGTCTAAAGTCTTTAAAGTTAGATTTCTGCAAGAACTGTATTTATGGAAAATACAATAGGTAAAGATTTAAAATCGGAAGACATACCGGTGAAGGAATCCTTGATTATATCCATTCTGATGTTTGGGGACCATCCCCTACTATTTCATATGGAGGATCATCATATTTTTTAACTTTTAGAAATGATTTCTCTAGCAAGGTGTGGATTTATGTTATAGAGTAAGGCTGATGTATTTATAGTTTTCAAGTAGTTTAGAGATTTAGTGGAAAGTATCACTGGTAGATCCATTAAATGTTTAAGAACTGATAATGGTGGTGAATTTATGTCAATGGATTTTGAGAATTATTTCATGAAATTTGGGATCGATAGGCATAAAACCATTGCCTATACTCATCATCAAAACAGAGTTGTTGAATACATGAACATGAATATTCAAGAGAGATCAAGGAGTATGCTGAGTAATGACAAACCATAGCAGGAAATGTGGGAAGAAGTTTTATCTTCAGCTTGTTATTTAGTGAATCAATCACCATCGACAACAATAGAATGCAAAATTCTTGAGGAGGTATGGACAAGTCACCCTTGTAATTATTATAATCTTAAATTTTTTGGTTGTGATGCATATTGTCTAATTTCGAAACATCATCATTCTAAATTAGATCAAAAATAAAAATGTCTTATATTTGTTGGATATGGTGATGGTATTAAGGGGTATAGGTTGTGGGATCCTACTTCCCACAAGATGACCATTAAAAGAGATCCAATATTTGATGAATCATCTCTCATCAAATCAATTATAGATTTTCAAATGAAACAGGAAGAAACACCAAAGTATCAGCAAATTCAATTTGAAACCAATGAAGGTGAACACGAACAAGTTTCACAAGATGTTCATGAAGAACCTCCTACAACAGAGGAAGACATGGTCGATGATGACAGTAAAAATATTGTGGATGAGCCACAAACTTCTCTAAGGATATCTACAGGGGTCATAAATCCTCCAAGAAGTTATGATAATTTTGTTTGATCAGTTTGTTTAAGTACTAATGATGATGAAACTTCATTCTATCAAGAAGCTGTGAAGGTTTCAAAAAGTGATAAATAGAAAGAAGTGATGAAGGATGAAATGAAATCATTAGAGAGGAATGCTACATGGGACCTGGTAGAAATTCCAAGAAGCAGGAAAATTGTAGCTTGCAAGTGGGTCTACAAGCCAAAGAAGGGCATTGTTGATAAGGTGGAAAGGTACAAGGCTGGTTGGGAAAGGATATTATCAGAGAAAAGTTATTAATCTTCATAATATCTTTTCAACAGTTGTAAAGACTGTTCCAATTCGAATTGTGTTATCATTAGTTGCATTGTTTGATTTGGAGTTGGAGCAACTAGATGTTAAGACTACTTTCTTACATAGATATTTAGATGAAGAAATTTTCATGGAACAACCGAAAGGGTTTGTTTATAATCGCAGCAAGAAATTTGTTTATAGGCTCAAGAAATCATTGTAAGGTCTAAGGCAGTCGCCTAGACAATGGTACAAGAATTTTGACTCTTTCATGGTGATTCAGAATTATACAAGGAGTGAGTATGATCGTTGTGTCTACTTTAATAAATTGAATAATGACATGTTCATTATCTTAGTTTTGTATGTTGATGATATGCTTTTAGCAAGAAAAATCATAACTTAGATCAACAGGTTAAAGGCTTAGATGGCTAGGATGTTTGATATGAGGGATCTAGGAGCAACAAGGAAGATTCTGGGCATGGAGATATTCAGAGACAAGAGGAATGGTAAGATTTGGTTGTCACAACAGAAGTATGTTGAGAATATACTTTTAAGGTTTGGTATGAATGATGTGAAACCAATTTTAGTCCCTTAATATTCCCATTTTAAGATTTCTTCAACTTTATGTCCTTGTACAAAAGAATAAAATGAATATATGTCTCGAATACCATATGCTAATGCAGTAGGACGTCTAATGTATGCAATGGTTAGAAAAAGGCCAGACATTTCACATGCAGTTGGGGTTGTTAGCAGGTTTATGACAAATCCAGGTAACAAGCATTGGGAAGCATTGAAATGGGTGCTTCAGTATCTAAGGGGCATAAGTGATTATTGTATCATGTATAAGAGTGGTTGTGAATCAGTCTGTGGATGTGTTGTTTCTGATTTTCCAGGTGATTTGGAAAAGGGAAGGTCGACCTCAGGGCATGTCTTTACTCTTGTAGGTGGACCTATTAGTTGGATGTCAAAGTTACAAAACATTGTTTATTTATCCACTACATAAGCATAATATGTAGCTACTTCACATGCTTTCAAAGAGGCAGTTTGGTTGAAAGGTTTGTTTAGTGAGTTTGGAAGGATGTAGGACAAAGTAAAGCTACTTTGTGATAGTAAAAGTTATATTCACTTGGCTAAGAATCCATCCTACCATAGTAAAACAAAACATATACCTATGAAGTAACATTTTGTAAGACATGTCATCGATGAATGTGGAGTCTCTCTTGAAAAAGTGCATAAATCAAAGAACTGCGCAGGCATGTTCACAAAACCAGTACTGTTAGAGAAGCTACGATCGTGCTTGGATTCTCTTGTCTTGCAGAAAAGGTGAGGAACAAAATAAGGAGCAAGGTATCAGGTTAATTTTTGTTAAGGTGAAGATTGTTGAATATGCCAACGAGATTCCTAGATTTGGTAGATATGAGAAGATTTATTGGAGCCTTTTTTGTGGTAGTATGAATGCACAAGTTTATAATTAGTTATGTAACTAATCTAATTTTGTTCATTATTGAGGTAAGCCCGTAGAGGCATAAAGGGGAATAGAGGAAATGGTGTAATCAGAGGTGTGTGATATCAGTGTGAGGCTACTGTAATATCCTTGATACAAATAATAAGAAAACCGATACCTATGCTTGGTTGATGTAGCCCAACGTTTGGGCGAACCACGTAAATTATTGTGTTTTTTGTCTGCATTATTATTGATTGTCTTATGTGATATTTTTGTTTCTGAATTTGCAAATATAATAAGCGATATCAGAGCGGGTTTTGACGAGAAGGAAGTACATGGCACAACAATCTCCAAATTTCCACAGGCCTCTCCTCTAGAAGGTCACGGTGGCCACTAATAAACACTTCACGCACAAAAACAATTTCTACATTTTCATAGATTGGAAGCGTCAGGAGGTGCGGTGGCTCCACAAGAACTTCTGGAGCCTGGATGCGTCAGGATGTGCAGAAAATTTCAAACTTTCTACAGGCCAGCCACAAGGGAGGTGCGACGACCCTTTTGAAACACGCTGGCTAACTATGTGTAAGGTACGACAAATTTTTTCAAAAAAAGATGAGGACAACTTATATTTTTTAGGACAACGTATATTTTTAAAAAATTTAAAGTATGGTCCATTGAAAAAGTTTTGAAAGGAAAGGTTGACTTTAAGGCTCGGAATGTGAATGTTTACAACATTCAAAAAGGGGCGAAGGAGTTAAAGAAAAGTGAATATTTTATTAAAATATTTTTTATTAAAAAGTGAATTCTATTTCCTTTTAATAAAAGGTGGAGAAAAAGGAAATCTTAGTAAAAATAATTCGTTTCCCATTAAATATTCTATTAAACCTTGTAAAGTTTAAACTATTATTCCTCCACATATTTTTTCAAAGGGCCTTGGATATTACAAGCAGTGGTGTTTGTTCTTTATGTTTCCTCTAATGGTAAAGACGCAAAGTACTAAGTGCGAAATTGAGAAATTCAATGGCGAGAAATGTTTCGAGATATGCTCGTGCAACAAAGCATGGTGAAGGATCTTTTTGGAAAAGAAAAATAGTCTCCATCCATAGCAGACGATGACTGGGATGATATTGATGTGAGAGCACTGCATGCCATACCCCTATGTTTGAAATACGATGTTCTGTTCAATATTTTCTTGGAGAAGATAGCAGTCGGTTTATGGATGAATTTGGAAATATTGTACATGAAAAAATACTTCACAAACATGATCTTCCTAAAAAGGAAATTGTACATTTTGTGGATGAAGGAAGGTATGGAAATAGTTGATCATCTATACTTTTAATACTCTCTTAGTTCAGTTGAATAGCATGGGAGTGAAATTCAAATCTAAAGATAACACAATTAGATTATTATGTTCTTTGCCCACATCATGGGATCACTTTGTTACCCATATTAGTTTTAGTTTAATAGAAACTATTGATTTTGATGATACTATTGGAGCTTTACTGTATGAGGAAACAAGGAAGGAATCCAACCTAGAAAACTCTACATCTGAGGCGATGGTGATCAGAGGAAGACCTAAAGAAAGAGGAAACGGTGAGAGGGATTTGTCTCGGTCAAAGTCGAAGGGAATAAAAAGAAATCTTAACTGATGCTTTTGTGGAAAATCTGGACACGTGAAGAAGGACTGTTGGAAGTGACAACAAGCCTCCAAACAAGACCCTCTAAAAGAGACGAAGGAAGGAAACGCAACTAAAACAGGTTTAGCAACAGGTTCAGGTATGGTTGATGAAGTTTTGTCAATTAGTATTGGTTCGCATCATGATAAACAATGGTTATTATATTCTGGTGCTTAAAACCACATGTGTCTTCATAGACACTCATTTATTACTTACTAGTCTATAGATGATGGAGTAGTTTACATGGGAAATGATGTTTCATCTAAAGTTGTGGGAATTAGTAGCATTCGAATTCAGATGTTTGATGGAACTGTTAAAATACTAACTAATGTAAGACATGTACTTGATCCTAGGAACAACCTAATATCTTTGGGAGTCTTAGACGCTAGAGGTTACAAGACTATTGTTCAAGATGGATTTATGAAGGTCTACAAATGAATTCTACTGGTTATGAAAGGAAAGAAGGTTTGTAACCTGTTTTTGTGAGAAGGGAGGACTGAATGAGATTATGTGACATCGGTATCTAAGAACGACAATGATTCTATTAGAATTTGGAATCAACGATTGGTTCGTATGAGCGAACAAGGATTAAAGGTATTAATTGATTGCAAGTTAGTTCCTAGTCTAAATTCTTTAAAGTTAGATTTCTGCAAGCATTGTATTTATGGAAAACAGAATAGACAAAGATTTAAAACCGGAAGACACACCAGTGAAGGAATCCTTGATTATATCCATTTTGATGTTTGGGGACATCCCCTACTATTTCATATGGAGGATCATCATATTTTGTAACTTTTATAGATGATTTCTCTAGGAAGGTGTGGATCTATATGTTAAAGAGTAATGTTGATGTATTTATAGTTTTCGATCATTTTAGAGATTTAGTGGAAAAGAGCAATGGTAGATCCATTAAATGTTTAAGAACTGATAACGGTGGTGAATTTACGTTAATGGAGTTTGTGAATTATTGCAAGGAATCTGGGATCGACAGGAATAAAACCACTGCCTATACTCCTTAGGAAAATGGAGTTGTTGAATGCATGAACATGACTCTTCTAGAGAGAGCAAGGAGTATGTTAAGTAATGCCAAACTGTAGAAGGAACTGTGGGAAAAATATGTATCTACAGCTTGTTATCTGGTGAATCGATCACCATCAACAACAATAGAATGAAAAATTATCGAGGAGGTATGAACAAGTCACCCTTGTAATTATTCTAATATTAAAGTTTTTAGTTGTCATGCCTATGCTCTAATTCTGAAACATCAACATTATAAATTAGATCCAAAATAAAAAAGGCTTATCTTTGTTGGATAGGGTGATGGAATTAAGGGGTATAGGTTGTGGGATCCTACTTCCCACAAGATCACCATTAACAAAGATGTAATATTTGATGAATCATCTCTCATCAAATCAAATATATATGTTCAAATGAAACATGAAGAAACACCAAAGTATCAACAAGTTCAGTTTGAAGCCAATGAAGGCGAACATGAACAAGTTTCAGAAGATGTTCATGAAGGGTCTCCTGCAGTAGAGGAAGACATGGTTGGTGATGACAGTCAATAGATTGTGGATGAGAAACAAAGTTTCCTAAGGAGGTCTACACAGGTCATAAATCCTCCAAGATGGTATGATGATTTTGTTTCATCAGTTTCTTTAAGTACTAATGATGATGAAACTTTGTGCTATCATGAAACTGTGAAGGGTTTGAACAATGATAAATGGAAAGAAGCGATGAAGTATGAAATGAAAGGATTAGAGAGGAATGCTACATGGGAACTAGTAGAACTTCCAAGAAACAGGAAAACTGTAGGTTGCAACTGGGTGGACAAGATGAAGAAGGGTGTTGTTGATAAGGTGGAAAGGTTCAAGGAAAGGCTAGTTGCAAAAGGATATTCTCAGAAAAAGGGTATTTATTTTCATGAGATTTTTTCACCAATTTTAAAGACTATTTTGATTTGAATTGTGTTAGCATTAGTTACATTGCTTGATTGGGAGTTGGAGCAACTAGATGTTAACACTTCTTTCTTACATGGAGATTTGGATGAAGAATTTTACATGGAACAACTGGAAGGGTTCGTTTAGAATTGCAGAAAGAAATTTGTTTGCAAGTTCAAGAAATCACTGTATGGTCCGAGGTAGTTGCCCAGACAATGGTATAAGAAATTTGACTCTTTCATGGTGAGCCAAAATTATATGAGTGAGTATGATCATTGTGTCTACTTTAAGAAATTGAATAATGGTATATTCATTATATTAGTATTGTATGTTGATGATATGCTTTTATCAAGAAAAATCATAATTGAGACCAACAGGTTAAAGGCTCAGATGGCTAGGATGTTCGATATGAAAGATCTAGGAGCAGCAAGACAAATTTTGGGCATGGAGATATTCAGAGACATGAGGAATGGTAAGCTTTGGTTGTCACAACAGAAGTATGTTGAGAATACACTTTTGAGGTTTGGTATGAATGATGTGAAACTAGTTTCAGTCCCTTTGGATTCCCATTTTAAGTTTTCTTCAAGTTTATGTCCTAGTACAAAAGAAGAAAATGAATATATGTCTCGAATACCATATGATAATGCAGTAGGAAGTCTAATGTATGCGATGGTTAGTACAAGGCCAGACATTTCACATCTAGTTGGGGTTGTCAACAGGTTTATGGAAAATCCAAGTAACGAGCATTGGGCAATAGTGAAATGGTTTCTTCAGTATCTAAGGGGCATAAGTGATTATTGTATCACCTATAACAGTTGTTGTGAATCAATATGTGGATATGTTGATTCTGATTTTGTAGGTGATTTGGACAAGAGAAGGTCAAATTCAGGGTATGTCTTTACTCTTTTATGTGGAGCTATTAGTTGGATGTCAAAGTTACAAAACATTGTTGCTTTATCCACTACAGAAGGAAAATATGTAGCTTCTTCACATGCCTTCAAAGAGGCAGTTTGGTTGAAAGGTTTGTTTGGTGAGTTTGGAAAGATGCAGGACAAAGTAAAGCTACTCTGTGATAGTCAAAGTGCTATTCACCTAGCTAAGAATCCAATCTACCATAGTAAAACAAAATATATACCTATCAAGTACCATTTTGTAAGACAGGTCATCGATGAACGTGGAGTCTCTCTTGAGAAAGTGCATACATGAGAGAACCGTGCATACATTTTCAAAAAACTAGTAATGTTAGAGAATCTATGATGGTGCTTGGCTTCTCTTGGCTTGCAGAAAAGGTGATGAACAAAAGCAGGAACAAGGTATCAGGTTAATTGTTGTCAAGGTTGATATTGTTAAATATGCCAACAAATTTCCCATATTTAGTAGATATGAGAAGATTTAGTGGAGCATTTTTTGTGGTATTTTGTTCAACCAAATCTGCAAATTTG
The DNA here is from genome assembly GCA_000966675.3 of Picea glauca. Taxonomy (NCBI): domain Eukaryota; kingdom Viridiplantae; phylum Streptophyta; class Pinopsida; order Pinales; family Pinaceae; genus Picea; species Picea glauca. The sequence goes on along the minus strand of JZKD02S2001011.1, from coordinate 1,024,424 downwards.
GTATGAATGCACAAGTTTAGAATAAGTTATGTAACTAATCTAATTTTGTTCATTATTGATGTAATCCCGTAGAGGCATAAAGGGGAATAGAGGAAATGGTTCAATCAGAGGTGTGTGAGATGCGTGTGAGCCTGCTTTAATATCCTTGATCTGAATAATAAGACAGTCGATACCTATGCTTGGTGTACGTAGCCCAATGTTTGGGTGAACCACGTAAATTGTTGTGTTTCTTGTTTGTATTATTATTGATTGTCTTATGTGATATTTGTGTTTCCGCATTTGAAAATATAACAAGTGGCGCCATAGTGGGGTTTGAGGAGAAGGCAATAGAGGGTGCTTCAATCTCCAAATTTTTGCAGGTCTCTCCTTTGGAAGGTTGCAGAAGACACCAATAAACACTTCACGAACATAAACATTTTCTACATTTCCAAAGACTGGAAGCGTCGGGAGGTGAAGCGGCTCCACGGGTAATTCCACAGCCTAGATGCGTCGGGAGCTGCAGAAAATTTGAAACTTTCCGCGGGCCAGCCACAAGGGAAGTGATACGACCCTTTTCAAGCATGTAGGCTAACTATGCGTAAGGTGGGACATCTTTTTTCAAAAAAAATTGAGGACAACGTATAATTTTTCAAAAATTTAAAGCATGGTCCGTTGAAAAACTTTTGAAAAGAAAGGTTGAATTTATTATTTAAACTTGAAGGCTCGTGATGTGAATGTTTAAAACATTCAAAAAGGGGAGGAGGAGTTAAAGTAAAGTGAATATTTTATTAAAATATTTGTTATTAAAACGTGAATTCTATTTCCTTTTAATAAAAGGTGGAGAAAAAGGAAAGGTTAGTAAAAAGGAATTGTTTCTCATTAAATCTTTTATTAAACCTTGTAAAGTTTAAATTATTATTCCTCCACATATTTTTTTAAAGGGCCTTGGATATTACAAGCAGTCGTGTTTTCTCTTTATGTTTCCTCTGATGGTAAAGACGAAGAGTGCTAAGTTCGAAATTGATAAATTCAATGGAGAGAATAATTTCGAGATTTGGAAGGTTAAGATGCATGATCTTCTTGTTGAACAAGGCGTGGTGAAGGAGATTTTGGGAAAAGAAAAAAAAAATAATCCATAAGAGACGATGGCTGGGATGAGATGGATGCGAGAGCATTGAGTGCCATATGCATGTGTTTGGCCGATGATGTTTTGTTCAATATTGTCTCAGAGAGGACATCAGTTGGTTTATGGATGATGCTGTAAAGCCTATACATGATGAAATCCTTGAAAAACAAGATCTTCTTGAAAAGGAAATTGTACAGTTTGCGCATGAATGAAGGTATGAAGATAGTTGATCATCTAAATACTTTTAATTCTCTCTTAGTTTAGTTGACTAGCATGGGAGTGAAATTCGAATCTGAAGATAAGGTGATTACATTATTATGTTCTTTTCCCTTGTCATAGGATCACTTTGTTACCTCTATTAGTTTCAGTTCAACAGAAAGTATTGAGTTTTATGATACTGTTGGAGCTTTATTGTCTGAGGAAACATGGAAGCAATCCAATCTAGAAACCTCTACATCTGAGATGATGGTGATCAGAGGCAGACCTAAAGAAAGAGGACACATTCAGAGGGATTTATCTCGATCAAAGTTGAAGGGTAGGAAAATCAAGATTAAGTGTTGGTTTTGTGGAAAATTTGGACACCTGAAAAAGGACTGTTGGAAGTGACAACAAGCCTCCAAAGAAGACCCTCCAAAAGAGACGAAAGAAGCAAACGTAACTGAAACAGGTATGGTTGATGAAGTTTTATCAATTAGTATTGGTTCACGTCGTGATCAACAATCGTTATTAGATTTTGTTGCTTCAAACTACATGTGTCTTCATAGACACTGGTTTATTACTTAACAATGTATAGATGGTGGATTAGTTTACATTGGAAATGATATTTCATCTAAACTTGTGGGAATTGGTAGCATTCGAATTGAGATGTTTGATGGAACTGTTAAAATACTAATTGATGTAAGACATGTACCTGAGCTTAGGAAGAACCTAATCTCTTTGGGAGTCTTAGACATGGGAGGTTACAATACTATTGTTCAATTTGGAGTTATGAAGGTCTACAACAAAATTCTATTTGTTATGAAAGGAAGGAAGGTTGGTAACTTGTTTCTATGAGGAGGGAGGACTGAATCAGATCATGTGACAACGGTATCTGAGAACATTAGTGATTCTATTCGAATGTGGCATCAACGGTTGGGTAATATGGGCGAACAAGGATTAAAGGTATTAACTAATCAAAATTTACTTCCTAGTCTAGTTTTTAAAGTTAGATTTATGCAAGCACTGTATTTATGGAAAACAGAACAGGCAGAGATTTGAAACCGAAATCCAGACCAATCAAGGAATCCTTGATTATATCCATTCTGATGTTTGGGGACCATCCCCTACTATTTCATATGGAGGATAATCATATTTTGTAACTTTTATAGATGATTTCTCTAGGAAGGTGTGGATCTATATGTTAAAAAGTAAGGCTGGTGTATTTATAGTTTTCAAGCAGTTTAGAGCTTTAGTGGAAAAGAGCATGGGTAGATCCATTAAATGTTTAAGAATTGATTATGGTGGTGAGTTTACGTCAAGGGAGTTTGAGAATTATTGCAAGGAATTTGGAATCGATAGGCATAAAACAATTGCCAATACTCCTCAACAAAATGGAGTTATTGAACGCATGAACAAGACTCTTCTAGAGAGAGCAAGGAGTATGTTGAGTAATACCAAACTACAGTAGGAACTATGGGAAGAAGTTGTATCTACAACTTGTTATCTTGTAAATCGATCACAATCAACAACAATAGAATGCAAAATTCCTGAGGAGGTATGGACAAGTCACCCTTGTAATTATTCTAATCTTAAAGTTTTTGGTTGTGATGCCTATGCTCTAATTCTGAAACATCAACATTATAAATTAGATTAAAAATTAAAAAGGCTTCTCTTTGTTTGAGAAGGTGATGGTATTAAGGGGTACAGGTTGTGGGATCCTACTTCCCAAAAAATCACCATTAACATAGATGTAATATTTGATGAATCGTGTCTCATCAAATCAAATATAAATGTTCAAATGAAACAGGAAGAAACACCAAACTATCAACAAATTCAGTTTGAAACCAATGAAAGTGAACATGAAAAATTTTCAGAAGATGTTCATGAAGAGCCTCCTGTAGCAGAGGAAGACATCGTTTATGATGACAGTCAACAGATTGTGGATGAGCCATAAACTTCCCTACGGAGGTCTACAAACGTCATAAATCCTCCAAGAAGCCATGATGATTTTGTTTCATCAGTTTCTTTAAGTACTAATGATGATGAACCTTCGTGCTATCAAGAAGATGTGAAGGGTTTGAATAGTAATAAATGGAAATAAGTGATGAAGGATGAAATGAAACCATTACAAAGGAATGTTACATGGGACTTGGTAGAACTTCCAAGAAGCAAGAGAATTGTATGTTGAAAGTGGGTATACAAGATTAAGAAGGGTGTTGTTGATAAGGTGGAAACTTACAAGGAAAGGCTTGTTGCGAAAGGATATTCTCATAAAAAGGGTATTCATTTTCATGATATTTTTTCACCAGTTGTAAAGACTGTTTCAATTCAAATTGTGTTAACATTAGTTGCATTGCTTGATTTGGAGTTGGAGCGACTAGATGTTAAGACTGCTTTCTTACATGGAGATTTGGATGAAGAAATTTACATGGAACAACCAAAAGGGTTCGTTCAGAATCGTAGAAAGAAATTTGTTTGCAAGCTTAAGAAATCATTGTATGGTCTAAGGAAATCGCCCAGACAATGGTACAAGAAATTTGACTCTTTCATGGTGAGCCAAAATTATACAAGGAGTGAGTATGATCATTGTGTATACTTTAAGAAATTGAATAATGGCATATTCATTATCTTAGTATTGTATGTTGATGATATGATTTTTGCAAGAAAAATCATAACTTAGATTAATAGGTTAAAGGCTCATATGGATAGGATGTTCGATATGAAAGATCTATGAGCAACAAGGCAGATTTTGGGCATGGAGATATTTAGAGATAGGACGAATGGTAAGATTTGGTTGTCACAACAAAACTATGTTGAGAAGATACTTTTGAGGTTTGGTATGAACGATGTGAAACCAGTTTCAGTCCCTTTGGATTCCCATTTTAAGATTTCTTCAAGTTTATTTCCTAGTACAAAAGAAGAAAAGGAATATATGTATCAAATACCATATGTTAATGTACTAGGAAGTCTAATGTATGCGATGGTTAGAACAAGGCCATACATTTCACATGCATTTTGGGTTGTCAACAAGTTTATGGAAAATCCAGGTAATGAGAATTGGGCAATAGTGAAATGGGTGCTTCAGTATCTAAGGGGAACACATTATTATTGTATCACCTATAACAATTGTTGTGAATCAGTCTGTTGATATGTTGATACTTAATTTTCAGGTGATTTGGACAAGATAAGGTCGACTTCAGGGTATGTCTTTACTCTTGTAGGTCGAGGTATTAGTTGGATGTCAAAGTTACAAAACAATGTTTCTTTATCCACTACATATGCAGAATATGTAGCTGATTCACATGCTTGAAAAGAGGTAGTTTGGTTGAAATCTTTGTTTGGTGACTTTGGAAGGATGAAGGACAAATTAAAGCTACTTTGTGATAGTCAAAGTTCTATTCACTTGGCTAACAATCCAACCTACCACAGTAAAACAAAATAGATACCTATCAAGTACCATTTTGTAAGATAGGTCATCGATGAATGTGGAGTCTCTCTTGAGAAAGTGCATACATTAGAGAAATGCGCATACATGTTCACAAAACTAGTACTGTTAGAGAAGCTACGATGGTTCTTGGGTTCTCTTGGCTTGCATAAAACGTGATGAACAAAAGGAGGAGAATGGTATTAGGTTAATTGTTGTCAAGGTGGAGATTGTTGAATATGCCAACAAATTTCCCAGGTTTAGTAGATATGAGAAGATTTACTGGAGCCTTTTTTGTGGTAGTTTGTTCAAACAAATATGCCAATTCGATATGAATGCACAAGTTTAGAATTAGTTATGTAACTAATCTAATTATGTTCATTATTGATGTAAGCCCGTAGAGGCATAAAGGGGAATAGAGTAAATGGTGTAATCAGAGGTGTGTAAGATGAGTGTGAGCCTATTGTAATATCGTTGATCTGAATAATAAGACAACCGACACCTATGCTTGGTGGACGTAGCCAACGTTTGGGTGAACCACGTAAATTGATATGTTTCTTATCTGCATTATTATTGATTGTCTTATGTGATATTTGTGTTTTTGCATTTTCAAATATAACAAGTGGCATCAGAGTGGGGTTTGAGGAGAAGGGAGTAGAGGGTGCGTCTATCTCCAAATTTTCGTAGGTCTCTGCTCTAGAAGGTCGCGACGACTACTGATAAACACTTCACACACAAAAATGTTTTCTACATTTCCACAGACTGGAAGCGTCGGGAGGTGCGGAGGCTCCATGAGAACTTCCACAGCCTGGATGCATCGAGAGGTGCAAAAACTTTCAAAATTTGAAGAATGTAGGATAACTATGTGTAAGGTGGAATGACATTTTTCAAAAAAATTTGAGGACGACATATATTTTTTAGGACAACGTATATTTTTTCAAAAATTTAAAGATTGGTCCATTGAAAAAGTTTCGAAAGGAAAGGTTGAATTTATTAGTTAAAATTGAAGGCTCGTGATGTGAATATTTAAAACATTCAAAAAGGGGTGGAGAGTTAAAGTAAAGTGAATATTTTATAAAAATATTTTTTATTAAAAAGTGAATTCTATTTCCTTTTAATAAAAGGTGGAGGAAAAGGAAAGGTTAGTAAAAAGGGTTTGTTTCTCATTAAATGTTTTATTAAACCTTATAAAGTTTAAATTATTATTCCTCCATATATTTTTTCAAAGGGCCTTCGATATTACAAGCAATTTTGTTTGTTCTTTATGTTTCGTCTAACGGTAAAGATGTTGAGTGCTAAGTTCGAAATTGAGAAATTAAGTGGCGAGAACAATTTCGAGATCTGGAAGGTTAAGATGCACAATCTACTCATGCAACAAGCCATGGTGAAGGCACTTTTGGGAAAATCAAAACAGTCTGCATCCATAAGAGACGATGACTGGGATGATATGGATGCGAGAGCACTAAGTGCCATACGCCTATGTTTGGATGACAATGTTTTGTTCAATGTTGTCTCAGAGGAGACAACAGTTGGTTTATGGACGAAGTTGGAAAGCCTATACATGACGAAATCCTTGATAAATAGGATCTTCTGTAAAAGGAAATTGTATAGTTTGTACATGAAGGAAGGTACGAAAATAGTTGATCATCTAAATACTTTTAATACTCTCTTAGTTTAGTTGACTAGCATGGTAGTGAAATTCGAATCTAAAGATAAGGTGATTACATTATTATGTTTTTTGCCCGCGTCATGGGATCACTTTGTTACCTCTATTAGTTTTAGTTCAACAGAAAGTATTGATTTTGATGACACTATTGGAGATTTACTTTGTGAGGAAACAAGGAAGAAATCCAATCCATAAACCTCTACTTCTGAGGTGATGGTGAACAGAGGCAGACCTAAAGAAAGAGGTCACAGTCAGAGGTATTTCTCTTGGTCAAATTTGAAGGGCATAAAATGCAAGATTACATGTTGGTTTTGTGGCAAATATGGACAACTGAAGAAGGATTGTTGGAGGTGACAACAAGCCTCCAAAGAAGACCCTACAAAAGAGACGAAGGAATCAAACACAGCTGAAATAGGTTCAACAACACGATCAGATATGGTGGTTGAAGTTTTATTAATTAGTATTGGTTCATGTCATGATAAACAATGGTTATTAGATTTTGGTGCTTAAAACCACATGTGTCTTCATAGATATTGGTTTATTACTTACCAGTCTATAGCTGATGGAGTAGTTTACATGGGAAATGATATTTCATCTAAATTTATGGGAATTGGTAGCATTCAAATTAAGATGTTTGATGGAACTGTTGAAATACTAACTGATGTAAGACATGTACCAAATCTTAGGAAGAGAATAATATCTTTGGGATTCATAGACATAAGAGGTTACAAGACTATTGTTCAAGGTGGAGTTATGAAGGTCTACAAAGGAATTCTACTGGTTATGAAAGGAAAGAAGGTTGGTAACCTATTTTTGTGAGAAGGGAGGACTGAATCAGATCATGCAATAGTGGTATATGAGAACGATAGTGATTTTGTTTTATTGTGGTATCAACGGTTGGGTCATATGAGTGAACAAGGATTAAAGGTATTAACTGATTGCAAGTTACTTTCTAGTCTAAAGTCTTTAAAGTTAGATTTCTACAAGCACTGTATTTATGGAAAACAGAATAGGAAGATATTTAAAACCAGAAGACACACCAGTGAAGGAATCCTTGATTATATCCATTATGATTTCTGGGGACCATCCCCTACTATTTCATATGGAGAATCGTCATATTTTGTAAATTTTATAGATGATTTCTCTAGAAAGGTGTGGATCTATATGTTAAAGAGTAAGGGTGATGTATTAACAGTTTTCAATCAGTTTAGAGATTTAGTGGAAAAGATCACTGGTAGATCCATTAAATGTTTAAGAACTGATAATGGTGGTGAATTTACATCAATTGAGTTTGATAATTATTGTAAGGAATTTGGGATCGATAGGAATAAAACCAATGCCTATACTCCTCATCAAAACAGAGTTGTTGAACACATGAACATGACTCTTCTAGAGAAAGTAAGGAATATGTTGAGTAACGCCAAACTACAACAGGAATTGTGGGCAGAAGTTGTATGTACAACTTGTTATCTGGTGAATCGATCACCATCAATAGCAATAAAATGCAAAATTCCTGAGGAGGTATGGAAAAGTCACCCTTGTAATTAGTCTAATCTTAAAGTTTTTGGTTGTCGTGCCTATGCTCTAATTCCAAAACATCAACGTTCTAAATTACATCCAAAATAAAAAAAGGCTTATCTTTGTTGGATATGGTGATGGTACTAAGGGGTACAGGTTGTGGGATTCTACTGCCCACAAGATCACCATTAAGAGTGATGTAATATTTGAATCCAATGAAGGTGAACATGAACAACTTTCAGAAGATTTTCATGAAGAGACTCCTGCAGCAAAGGAGAACATGGTTGATGATGACAATCAATAGATTGTGGATGAGCCACAAACTTCCCTAAGGAGGTCTACACAGGACAAAATTCCTCCAAGAACGTAGGATGATTTTGTTTCTTCAGTTTCTTGAAGTACTAATGATGATGAACCTTGGTGATATCAGGAAGCTATGAAGGGTTCAAAAAATGATAAATGGAAAGAACTGATGAAGGATGAAATGAAATAATTAGAGAGGAATGTTACATGGGACCTGGTAGAACTTCCAAGAAACATGAAAACTGTAGGTTGCAAGTGGGTCTACAAGCTGAAGAAAGGTGTTGTTGATAAGGTGGAAAGGTACAAGTCAAGGCTGGTTGCCAAAGGATATTCTCAGAAAAAAGGTATTGATTTTCATGAGATTTTTTCACCAGTTGTAAAGAATGTTTCAATTCGAACTATGTTAGCATTAGTTGCATTGCTTGATTTGGAGTCGGAGAAACTAGATGTTACGACTGCTTTATTACATGGATATTTGGATGAATAAATTTAAATGGAACAAAATGAAGGACTCATTCAGAATCACAGCAAAAAAATTGTTTGTAGTCTTAAGAAATCATTGTATGGTCTGAGGTAGTCACCCAAACAACGGTACAAGAAATTTGACTATTTCATGGTGAGCCAGAATTATACAAGGAGTGAGTATGATCATTGTGTCTACTTTAAGAAATTGAATAATGGAATATTCATTATCTTAGTATTGTGTGTTGTTGATATGATTTTAGCAAGAAAAATCATAACTGAGATCAACAGGTTAAAGGCTCAGATGGCTAAGATGTTTGATATGAAAGATCTGCGAGCAGGAAGGCAGATTTTGGGTATGAAGATATTCAGAGACGGGACGAATGGTAAGCTTTGGTTGTCACAACAGAAGTATGTTGAGAAGATACTTTAGAGGTTTGGTATGAATGATGTGAAACCAATTTTAGTCCCTTTGTCTTCCCATTTTAAGGTTTCTTCATGTTTATGTCCTAGTACAAAAGAAGAAAATGAATATATGTCTTAAATACCATATGTTAATGGAGTAGGAAGTCTAATGTATGCGATGGTTAGAACAAGGCCAGACATTTCATATGCAGTTGGGGTTGTCAGCAGGTTTATGGAAAATCCAGGTAACAAGCATTGGGTGGCAGTGAAATGGGTCCTTCAATATCTAAGGGGCACAAGTGATTATTGTATCACCTATAATAGTTGTTGTGAATCAATATGTGGATATGTTGATTTTGATTTTGTAGGTGATTTGGACAAGATAAGGTCGACTTCACGGTATGTCTTTACTCTTGTAGGTGGAGCTATCGATTGGATGTCAAAGTTACAAAACATTGTTTCTTTATCCACTACAGAAGCATAATATGTAGCTGCTTCACATGCTTGAAAAGAGGCAGTTTGGTTGAAATGTTTGTTGGGTGAGTTTGGAAGGATGCAGGACAAAGTAAAGCTACTTTGTGATAGTCAAACTGCTATTCACTTGGATAATAATCTAGCCTACCATAGTAAAACAAAACATATACCTATCAAGTACCATTTTGTAAGACAAGTCATCGATGAATGTGGAGTATCTCTTGAGAAAGTGCATACATCAGAGAACTACGCAGACATGTTCACAAAACCATTACTGTTAGAGAATCTACAATGGTGCTTTGTTTCTCTTGGCTTTCTTAAAAGGCGATGAACAAGAGCAGGAGTAAGGTGTTGAATATGCCAATGAATTTCCCAGATTTAGTAGATATGAGAAGATCTAGTGGAGCCTTTTTTGTGGAATTTTGTTCAACCAAATCTACCAATTTTGTATGAATGCACAATTTTAGAATTTGTTATGTAACTAATCTAATTCTCTTCATTATTGATGTTAGACTGTAGAGGCAAAAAGGGGAATAGAGTAAATGGTGTAATCAGAGGTGTGTAAGATGAGTGTGAGCCTGTTGTAATATCCTTGATATGAGTAATAAGACAATTGATACATGTGCTTGGTGGACGTAGCCCAACATCTGGGTGAACCACGTAAATTGTTTTGTTTCTCGTCTGCGTTATTATTGATTGTCTTATGTGATATTTGTGTTTCTGCATTTGAAAATATAACAAGTGGTATTAGAGCAGGGTTTGAGGAGAAGGCGACAGAAGGCACTTCAATCTCCGAATTTCTGTAGGTATCTCCTCTGGAAGGTTGCGATGGCCACTAATAAAAACTTCACACACATAAACATTTTCTACAATTCCGCAGACTGGAAGCGTCGGGAGGTGCGACAGCTCCACGGGAACTTCTACAGCTTGGATGAGTCGGGAGGTACGAAAACTTTCTAACTTTCCGTAGGCCAGCCACAAGGGAGGTGCGATGACCGTTTTGGAGAACGCAGGCTAACTATGCGTAAGGTGCGACGAATGTTTTCAAAAAAATTTGAGGACAACATATATTTTTTAGGATAGCGTATATTTTTTCAAAAATTTAAAGCATGGTCCATTGAAAAAGTTTTGAAAGGAAAGCTTGAAATTATTATTTAAACTTGATGTATCGTGATGTGAATGTTTAAAACATTCAAAAAGGGGTGGAGGAGTTAAAGTTAAGAGAATATTTTATTAAAATAATTTTAATTAAAAAGTAAATTCTATTTCGTTTTATTAAATCTTTTATTTCATTAAATCTTTTATTAAACCTTGTAAAGTTTAAATTATTATCCCTCCACATATTTTTTCAAATGGAATTGGATATTACAATTAGTGGTGTTTTCTCTTTATGTTTCCCCTAATGGTAAAGGCGCAGAGTGATAAGTTCGAAATTGATAAATTCAATGGAAAGAACAATTTCGAGATCTGGAGGGTTAAGATGCACGATCTACTCATGCATCAAGGCATGGTGAAGGCGCTTTTGGGAAAAATAAAACAATCTTAATCAATAACAGACGATGATTGGGATGAGATGGGGTGAGAGCACTGAGTGCTATACGCCTGTGTTTGGCCGATGATGTTATGTTCAATATTGTATCGGAGAAGACAACAGTCGGTTTATGGACGAAGCTGGAAAGCCCATACATGAGGAAATCCTTGACAAACAGGATCTTCCTGAAAAGGAAATTGTATAGTTTGCGCATGGAGGAAGGTACAAAAATAGTTGATCATCTAAATACTTTTAATACTCTCTTATTTCAATTGACTAGCATGGTAGTGAAATTCGAATATGAAGATAAGGTGATTACATTATTATGTTATTTTCCCGCATCATGGGATCACTTTGTTGGATCTTTACTGTTTGAGGAAACAAGGAAGAAATCCAATCCAGAAACCTCTACATCTGAGGCGATGGTGATCAGAGGTAGACCTAAAGAAAGAGGACACGGTCAAAGAGATTTCTCTTGGTCAAAGTCGAAGGGAATAAAAAGAAAGCTTAAGTGTTGGTTTTGTGGAAAATATGGACACCTGAAGAAGGACTGTTGGAAGAGAGAACAAGCCTCCAAAGAAGACCCTCTAAAAGAGATGAAGGAAGAAATGCAACTGAAACAGGTTCAACAACAGGGCCAGGTATGGTTGATGAAGTTTTATCAATTAGTATTGGTTCACGTCATGGTCAATAGTGGTTATTAGATTCTAGTTCTTCAAACCACATGTGTCTTCATAGACACTGGTTTATTACTTACCAGTCTATAGATGATGGACTATTTTACATGGGAAATGATATTTCATCTAAAGTTGTGGGAATTGGTATCATTTGAATTCAAATGTTTGATGGAACTGTTAAAATACTAACTGATGTAAGACATGTACTTGAGCTTAGGAATAACCTAATATCTTTGGGAGTCTTAGACACACGAGGTTACAAGACTATTTTTCAAGGTGGATTTATGAAGGTCTACAAAGGAATTCTACTAGTTATGAAAGGAAAGAAGGTTGGTAACCTATTTCTGTGAGAAGTGAAGACTCAATCAGATCATGCAACAGTGGTATATGAGAACGATAATGATTATGTTCAACTATGGCATCAATGGTTCAGTCATATGAGTGAACAATGATTAAAGACATTAACTGGTCAAAAGTTACTTCCTAGTCTAAAGTCTTTAAAGGTAGATTTTTGTAAGCACTGTATTTATGGAAAACAAAATAGGCAGAGATTTAAAATGGAAAGACACACTAGTGAAGGAATCCTTGATTATATCCATTCTAATGTTTGGGGACCGTCCCCTACTATTTCATATGGAGGATCATCATATTTTATAACTTTTATAGATTATTTCTCTAGGAAGGTGTGGATCTATATGTTAAAGATTAAGGCTGATGTATTTACAGTTTTCAAGCAGTTTAGAGCTTTAATGGAAAAGAGCACTAGTATATCCATTAAATTTTAAAGAACTAATAATGGTGGTGAATTTACGTCAATGTAGTTTGAGAATTATTGCAATAAATTTGGGATTGATAGGCATAAAACCATTTCCTATACTCCTCATCAAAACAGACTTTTGTAACACATCAACAAGACTCTTCTAGAGAGAGCAAGGAGTATGCTGAGTAATGCCAAACTGAAGCAGGAAATGTGGGAAGAAGCTGTGTCTACATCTTGTTATTTAGTGAATTGATCACCATCAATAACAATAGAATGGAAAATTCTTGAGGATGTATGGACAACTCACCATTGTAATTATTCTAATCTTAATTTTTTTGGTTGTCATGCCTATTCTCTAATTCTGGAACATCAACATTATAAATTAGATCCAAAATAAAAAAGTCTTATATTTGTTTGATATGGTAATGGTATTAAGGGGTACAGGTTGTGGGATCCTACTACCCACAATATCACCATTAACAAAGATGTAATATTTGATGAATCATCTCTCATCAAATCAAATATAGATGTTCAAATGAAACAGGAAGAAACACCAAAGTATCAACAAATTCAGTTTGAAACCAATGAAGGTGAACATGAACAAGTTTTAGAAGATGTTGATGAAGAGCCTCCTGTAGCAGAGGAAGACATGGTTGATGATGACAGTCAATAGATTGTGGATGAGCCACAAACTTCCCTAAGTAGGTCTACATCAGTCAGAAATCTTCTAAGAAGGTATGATGATTTTGTTTCATCAGTTTTTTTAAGTACTAATGATAATAAACCTTCATTCTATCAAGAATTTGTGAAGGGTTTGAACAATGATAAATGGAAAGAAGGGATGAAGAATGAAATGAAAACATTAGAGAGGAATGCTACAAGGGACCTGGTAGAACTTCCAAGAAATGAGAAAATTGTAGGTTGCAAGCGGGTCTACACACTGAAGAATGGTGTCGCTGATAAGGTGGAGAGGTACAAGGCAAGGTTGGTTGCGAAAGGATATTGTCAAAAGAAAGGTATTGATTTTCATGAGATTTTTTCACCAGTTGTACAGACTGTTTCAATTCGAATTGTGTTAGCATTAGTTGCATTGCTTGGTTTGGAGTTGGAGCAACTAGATGTTAAGACTTCTTTCTTACATTGATATATGGATGAAGAAATTTACATGGAACAACCGGAAGGGTTCTTTCATAATCATAGCAATAAATTTGTTTGCAAGCTCAAGAAATAATTGTACGGTTTAAGGCAGTCACCCAGAAAATGGTACAAGAAATTTGACCCTTTTATGGTGAGCAAGAATTATACAAGGAGTGAGTATGATCATTGTGTCTACTTTAATAAATTGAATAATGGCATATTAATTATCTTAGTATTGTATGTTGATGATATGATTTTAGCAAGAAAAATCATAACTAATATCAACAGGTTAAAGGCTCAGATGGCTAGGATGTTCAATATGAAAGATCTAGGAGCAACAAGGCAGATTTTGGGCATGGAGATTTTCAGAGACAGGAGGAATGGTAAGATTTCGTTGTCACAATAGAAGTATGTTGAGAAGATCTTTTTGAGGTTTGGTATGAACGATGTGAAACCAGTTTCAATCCCTTTGGCTTCCCATTTTAATCTTTCTTCAAGTTTATGTCCTAGTATAAAATAAGAAAAGGAATATATGTCTCGAATACCATATGCTAATGCAGTAGGAAGTCTAATGTATGTGATGGATAGTACAAGGCCAGACATTTCACATGCAGTTGGGGTTGTCATCAGGTTTATCGAAAATCCAGGTAACGATCAATCAGAAGTAGTGAAATGGGTGCCTCAGTATCTAAGGGGCACAAGTGATTATTGTAACACCTATAATAGTGGTTGTGAATCAGTTTACAGATATGTTGATTCTAATTTTGAAGTTGAATTGGACAAGAGAAGGTCGACTTCAGGGTATGTATTTAGTCATGTAGGTTGATCTAGTAGTTGGATGTCAAAGTTACAAAACATTTTTTCTTTATCCACTACATAAGCAAAATATGTAGCTACCTCACATGCTTGCAAAGATGAATTTTGTTTGAAAGGTTTGTTTGGTGAGTTTGGAAAGATGCAAGACAAAGTAAAACTACATTGTGATAGTCAAAGTGTTATTCACTTAGCTAAGAATCTAGCCACCATAGTAAAAGAAAACATATACCTATCAAGTACCATTTTGTAAGATAGGTCATCGATGAACGTGGAGTCTCTATGGAGAAAGTGCATACATCAGAGAACTGCATAGACATGTTCACAAAACCAGTACTATTAGAGAAGCCAGGATGGTGCTTGGCTTATCTTGGCTTGAAGAAAGGTGAATAACAAAATAAGGAGCAAGGTATTAGGTTAATTGTTTTCACGGTGGAGATTATTGAATATGCCAATGAATTTCCCAGATTTAGTAGATATGAGAAGATTTAGTGGATCCTTTTTTGTGGTAGTTTGTTTAACCGAATCTGCCAATTTGGTATGAACGCACAAGTTTATAATTAGTTATGTAACTATTCTAATTTTGTTCATTATTGATGTAATCTCGCAGAGGCATAAAGGGGAATAGAGGAAATGGTGTAATCATAGGTGTGTGAGTTGAGTGTGAGCCTACTATAATCTCCTTGATCTGAATAATAAGACAACTGATACCTATGCTTGGTGGACGTAGCCCAACGTTTGGGTGAGACGCGTAAATTGTTTTGTTTCTTGTATGCATTATTATTGATTGTCTTATGTGATATTTGTGTTTCCTCATTTACAAATATAACAAGTGGTATCAGAGAGGGGTTTGAGCAGAAGGTAGTAGAGGGTGCTTCAATCTCCAAATTTCCATAGGTCTCTCCTCTGGAAGGTTGCGACGACCACTAATAAAGACTTCACGTACAAAAAAAAATTCTACATTTCCATAGACTGGAAGCGTCGGGAGGTGTGACAGCTCCATGGGAACTTCCGCAGCCCAGATGCATTGGGAGCTGCAAAAACTTTCAAACTTTCTGCAGGGCAACCACAAGGTAGGTGTGGCGACCCTTTTGAAGCACGCAAGCTAACTATGCATAAGGTGCGATGGATTTTTTCAAAAAAAATTGAGGACACCGTATATTTTTTAGGACAACGCATATTTTTTCAAAAGAACGGTCCGTTGAAAAAGTTTTGAAAGGAAAGGTTGAGTTTATTATTTAAATTTGAAGGCTCGTGATGTGAATGTTTAAAACATTCAAAAAGGGGTGGAGGAGTTAAAGTAAATTGAATATTTTAGTAAAATATTTTTTATTAAAAAGTGAATTCTATTTCCTTTTAATAAAAGGTGGAGAAAAAGGAAAGGTTAGTAAAAAGGATTTGTTTCTCATTAAATCTTTTATTAAACCTTCTAAAGTTTAAATTATTATTCCTCCACATATTTTTTCAAAGGTTATTGGATATAACAAGCAGTGGTGTTTTTTCTCTATTTTTTCTCTAATGGTAAAGACACAGAGTGCTAAGTTTGAAATTGAGAAATATAATGGCGAGAACAATTTCAATATATGGAAGGTTAATATGCAAGATCTTCTCATGGAACAAGGTATGGTGAAGGAACTTTTGGTGAAATTAAAACAGTCTGCATCAATAGCAGACGATGACTGGGATGAGATGGATGCGAGAGCACTAAGTGCCATACGTCTGTGTTTGGCTGACGATGTTCTGTTCAATATTGTCTTAGAGAAGACAAAAGTTGGTTTATGGAAGAAGATCGAAAGCCTGTACATGACAACATCCTTAACAAACAGGATCTTCGTGAAAAGTCAATTGTACAGTTTATGCATGAAGGAAGGTACGAAAATAGTTGATCATCTAAATTCTTTTAATACTCTCTTAGTTCAGTTGACTAACATGGGAGTGAAATTTGAATCTGAGGATAAGGCGATTACATTATTATGTTCTTTTCCCACGTCATGGGATAAATTTGTTACCTCTATTAGTTTTAGTTCAATAGAAAGTATTGAGCTTGATGATATTGTTGGATCTTTATTGTCTGAGGAAACAAGGAAGAAATCCAATCTAGAAACCTCTACATCTGAGGCGATGGTGATCAGAGGCAGACCTAAAGAAAGAGGACATGGTCAGAGGGATTTCTCTCGGTCAAAGTTTAAGAAGAGAAAAATCCATCTTAAGTGGTAGTTTTGTGGAAAATATGGACACCTAAAGAAGGATGGTTGGAAGCGACAACAAGCCTCCAAAGAAGACCCTCCAAAAGATATGAAGGAAGAAAACGCAACTGAAACAGGTTCAACAATAGGGTGAGGTATGGTTGATGAAGTTTTATCAATTAGTATTGGTTTATGTCATGATGAACAATGGTTATTAGATTTTGGTACTTCAAACCACATGTGTCTTCATAGACACTGGTTTATTACTTACCGGTCTATACATGATGGAGCATTACATAGGAAATGATATTTCATGTAAAGTTGTGGGAATTGGTAGCATTCGAATTAAGATGTTTGATGGAACTGTTAAAATACTAAATGATGTAAGACATGTACCTTAGCTTAGGAAGAACCTAATCTCTTTTGGAGTCTTAGACATAGGAGGTTACAAGACTATTGTTCAAGGTGGAGTTATGAAGGTCTAGAAAGGAATTCTAATGGTTATGAAAGGAAAGAAGGTTGGTAACTTGTTTCTGTTAGAAGGGAGGACTGAATCAGAACATGTGACAACAATATCTGAGAACGAAAGTGATTCTGATTTACTGTGGCATCAACGGTTGGGTCATATGAGTGAACAAGGATTAAAGGTATTAACTGATTGCAAGTTACTTCCTAGTCTAAAGTCTTTAATGCTAGATTTCTGCAAGCACTTTATTTATGGAAAATATAATAGGCAGAGATTTAAAACTAGAAGACACACCAGTGAAGGAGTCCCTGATTATATCCATTCTGATGTTTGGGTTCCATCCCCCACTATTTAATATGGAGGATCGTCATATTTTGTAACTTTTATAGATTATTTCTCTATGAAGGTGTGGATCTATATGTTAAAGATTAAAGTTGATGTATTTATAGTTTTCAAGCAATTTACAACTTTAGTGGAAAAGCGCACTGGTAGATCCATTAAATGTTTAAGAATTGATGATGGTGGTGAATTTACATCAATGGAGTTTGGGAATTATTACAAGGAATTTGGGATCGATAGACATAAAACCACTTCCTATACTCCTCTGCAAAACGAAGTTGTTGAACACATGAACAAGACTCTTCTAGAGAGAGCAATGAGTATGCTGAGTAACGCCAAACTGTAGCAGGAACTGTGGGTAGAAGCTGTATCCACAGCTTATTATCTAGTGAATAGATCACCATCAACAATAATAGAATGAAAAATTCCCAAGGAGAAATGGACAAGTCACCCTTGTAATCATTCTAGTCTTAAAGTTTTTGGTTGTGATGCCTATGCTCTAATTCTGAAACATCAGCGTTCTAAATTAGATCCAAAATAAAAAAGGCTCATCTTTGTTGGATATGTTGACGGTATTAAGGGGTATAGGTTGTGGGATCCTACTGCCCACAAGATCACCATTAACATAGATGTAATATTTGATGAATAATTTCTCATCAAATCAAATATAGATGCTCAAATGAAACAGGAAGAAACACCAAAGTATCAACAAATTCAGTTTGAAACCAATAAAGGTGAACATGAAAAAGTTTTAGAAGATGTTCATGAAGAGCCTCTTGTAGAAGAGGAAGACATGGTTGATGATGAAAGTCAACAGATTGTGGATGGGCCACAAACTTCCCTAAGGAGGTCTACACTGGTTAGAAATCCTCCAAGAAGGTATGATGAATTTGTTTCATTAGTTTATTTAAGTACTAATGATGATGAACCTTCATGCTATCAGGAAGCTATGAAGGGTACGGACAATGATAAATGGAAAGAAACAATGAAGGATGAAATGAAAGAATTAGAGAGGAATGCTACATGGGACCTGGTAGAAATTCAAAGAAACAAGAAAACTGTAGGTTGCAAGTGGGTCTACAAGCTGAAGAAGGGTGTTGATGATAAGGTGGAAAGGTACAAGGCAAGGCTCATTGCAAAAGGATATTCTTAGAAAAAAGATAATGATTTTCATGATATTTTTTCACCAGTTGTAAAGAACTATTTCAATTCGAATTTTGTTAGCATTAGTTGCATTGCTTGATTTGGAGTTGGAGCAACTAGATGTGAAGATTGCTTTCTTAGATGGAGATTTTGATGAAGAAATTTACATGGAATAACTGGAAGGGTTCATTTAGAATCACAGAAAGAAATTTGTTTGCAGGCTCAAGAAATCATTTTATTGTCTGAGGGAGTCGCCCAAACAATGGTACAAGAAATTTGACTCTTTCATGGTGAGCCAGAATTATACAAGGAGTGAGTATGATAATTGTGTCTACTTTAAAATTTTAAATAATGATATATTCATTATCTTAGTATTGTATATTGATGATATGTTTTTAGCAATAAAAAGAATAACTGAGATCAACAGGTTAAGGGCTCAGATAGCTAGGATGTTTGATATGAAAGATCTAGGAGCGACAAGGCAGATTTTGGGCATGGAGATATTCAGAGATAGGAGGAATGGTAAGATTTGTTTGTCGCAACAAAAGTATGTTGAGAATATACTTTTGAGGTTTGGTATGAGTGATGTGAAACTAGTCTCAATCCCTTTGGCTTCTCATTTTAAGCTTTCTTCAAGTTTATGTTCTAGTACAAAAGAAGAAAAGGAATATATGTCTCCAATACCATATGTTGATGTAGTAGGAAGTCTAATGTATGCAATGGTTAGTACAAGGCTAGACATTCCATATGTAGTTGGGGTTGTCAGCAGATTCATGGAAAATCCATGTAAAGAGCATTGGGGAATAGTGAAATGGGTGCTTCAGTATCTAAGGGGCACACGTGATTATTGTATCACCTATAACAGTGGTTGTGAATTAGTTTATGGATATATTGATTCTGGTTTTGCAGGTTATTTGGACAAGAGAACATCGACTTCAGGGTATGTCTTTACTCTTGTAGGTGGAGCTATTAGTTGGATGTCAAAGTTACAAAACACTGTTTCTTTATCCACTACAAAAGCAGAATATGTAGTTGCTTCACATGCTTGCAAAGAGGAAGTTTGGTTGAAAGGTTTGTTTGGTGAGTTTGGAAGGATGCAAGAGAAAGTAAAGCTACTTTGTGATAGTCAAAGTGTTATTCACTTGGCTAAAATTCCAACCTACCACAGTAAAACAAAACATATACCTATCAATTACCATTTTGTAAGAAAGGTCATCGATGAACGTGGAGTCTCTTTTGAGAAAGTGCATACATCAAAGAACTGCGCAGTGCTTGGCTTCTCTTGGCTTGTAGAAAAGGTGATGAACAAAAACAGGAGGAAGGTGGAGATTGTTGAATATGCCAACGAATTTCCTAGATTTAGTAGATATGAGAAGATTTAGTGGAACCTTTTTTGTGGTAGTTTTTTCAACCAAATCTGCCAATTTGGTATGAACGCACAAGTTTAGAATTATTTATGTAACTAATCTAATTATGTTCATTATTGATGTAAGCCCATAGAGGCATAAAGGGGAGTAGAGGAAATGGTGTAATAATAGGTGTCTGAGATGAGTGTGAGCGTGTTGTAATCTTCTTCATCTGAATAATAAGACAACCAATACCTATGTTTGGTGGACGTAGCCCAACTTTTGGATGAACCACGTAAATTGTTATGTTTTTTGTCTGCATTATTATTGATTTTCTTATGTGATATTTGTGTTTCGGCATTTGCAAATATAACAACAACCATGTTGGAATTGTGGAAGGACTACTGAATTTGGTACTGGTCACCACCCGGTATCTGCTGACCTCAGACTTATTTGACAAATGTCAAGTAGCAAACAGATCCAACCCCGACGAGACAGTTGATGCTGTGTCCAGCCTATCTTGGGATGGGAAAAATGCCGCAGGAACAACAAAGTACTTCTTCGACCTTCTGTCTTCCACAAAGAACATTAAAATTTTCGCTGCCTTCCACCTTTTGTAGCAGCGATTTCATATGCGGGTGATCACATTCATGTTCACCGTGCTGCTGATCACTGGTTACCTGTGTTGCTGTAATCTGAATTTTCGCAAGCACCGTTGGCCTCGACCAAGGATGTTATCAAAAACCTAAATTTCACTTTTCGCTCCTAAAGAAAAATGACGAAGGAAGGGCCAAACCACATTTTGGCAGCAAACAAATTTCTTTTCTCAACCCGAAAATTTCTATTTACAAGTCTTTTCTAAGATCTGGTGGGAAAGAAAACATCCGAGTCCAAAGGAACCTCCGAAGAAGATTGAAAAAACTCTTAACGGTAAGAGATGCCATCAGGCCGGTAGCATTTTACACGAATGAAGGAAGAAGAGGTGCGGGGGCGAAAGTTTTTTGGGGATGTCAGATTTGATGAAGCACCATGCTATAGGGAGGAAATCACATATCCATATTGCACAGCAAAGGGCTTTGAGAGAAGTTCTTCAAGGAAGGAAAAGACAAATCATAGGGGTAAACCAAAACAAAAATTCTGAAAATTGATTGTGATGTCTTTGAACATCAAAGAGATACGCGCCTCTAAGAAAGTGTCTCTTTATAGGCTAGTGGAGCTTGAGAATCCAGACATTTTCATTAATCAAGACATTTTCATTGATCAAGAATCAATGTAGGGTGGGGATAAAACTATAGACTTGTTAATATCAAGTCTAGAAACTTGGGAACTTGTTTCTTTACATATTGTGACTTGTCAATGGGTATTGTCATTGTCACTGGTTTGAGTTAGTAATGATGGGAAATTATTTTTGAAATGAAGGAATTGGGTATTAAGATATGGGTTTTTAATTTTTATAAGCCATAAAATGATAGAAAAACTTATTATTTGTTCTTGATTTACTAAAACAAGATTTTATAGTTATAGGAGGAGGCTTGAACTTTATTTGTAAGAACTTTATTTGTAAGAGGTGGTCATAATTGTGGAGTTATCAATAATAATTGACCAAATAGGGAATCTTTTGGAGTATAATTTTGAGTAGGTAAGGTTCATTATGTTGAGCTAATTAAGATTATTTCAATGTGGAGGAATTAGAGACAATGTTTTAAGATTATTTCAATGTGGAAGAATTAGAGACAATGTTTCAAAGCTGTTGGACATATTTCTTATATCAAGTGGTAACTAATAGAAAAGGGGTAGCTAATAGAAAAAGTAGATAAATAAAGATCATAGGTAGGAAGTGGTGAAGATTTAACCATTGTGGAATACTTATTTAGAATAAAGAAATGATAAGACACCCTCCAACCAACATTTAGTTTGTTTAATCTATGGAGAATATAAAGTCGAAAGTCATGGACCAAGTGACTAAAAGAGATAGAAACACGAACTTAAATATGTTGAGAAAGAAATTAAAAAGGTATGTTAGAATAATTATTGTGGAGTATTTAGCAGAGAATAATAAATGAATCTAGAAGGAAAACTGAGAAGCTTGCTAGAAAACATTTTTATCATTTCTCAAATCATAGGAAAAAGGAAATTATTATAATGAAATAAAAGATTAAGAAGAGATATGGGTAAGTAGTCATGGGGATATCATTAAAATAGGGGTTAGGAATTTTACTATGGAACAAAATGAGGAGATCTTAGAGGAAGTCTCTCAAGAGGAGCCAAGAACTATCTTTTACAAGCCTTTGTAAATGGATTATTGAAAATTCTCTTTATTTTTATGAGTTCGATGAGGAAGATTTGTTAAGGGTTATTGAGGAAGTGAAAGATCTATTATAATGCTTGGATGTTTTAATTCAACGTGCATAGCACTCATTCAAAAGAAAGAAAAGCCAGATTCTTTTCATGACTTCATGCTCATCTCACTTTGCTACTTTATTTACAAATTGTAGAAAATGTGCATTGTTAAGGTCATTTCAGTTTGTAACTTTTTCTAAAAATTATAGAAAAAAATGTTAGTTATAAGATTTATAGGCATGTTGTTATGGGTGATTTAAACAATTTGATTTATTTTAAGGCAAGGAAATACATGAATCCAATGGCACATCACAAGAAAGTATTCATAATTTATGAACAGTAAAAAGAACTCAGGGATGGTTATTAAGTTGGATCTATCAAAGGGGCGGTCTGTATATTGTCAATTGGATCATCGGTTCTCTATTAAAAAATTCACACCAAGCGCGAGAGTGCACGAGAAGGCAGTGATACGCACTAGCGCAAGTAAAAAGATCGGTGGAAACTACCTGTGCGCCAACGAGAGGGAACTACGCTCCCAAGAAAGAGCAAAACCTCGCCAAGGCATGCTACAACCTAAACTGCGACGATGGCTCCAAACCGGAAGTACTACGAAGCAAGCGAAAGCGCCCTACGCTAAGCACAGCACGCAAAGCCAAGGGAAACACCGAATGAAAAGAGCTTATTCGATTCCGCGGCATTGGTTTTTCCTTCATTTTTTTGTTTTGTTTCACTACTAATAGCTGTTCGCCTAAAAGAGGAAGTCTCCCTTAAGCAGCATAGAAAAGAGCGTACGTAGCCAGCGCGGATAGATCAATCATCACTGTAGGCGTTCTTTCATTGATCATCATAGGCCCCAGTTAACTACTCTTCGCCGAGTATCAAATATTGAATGAGACATTCTTAAATACAAATACAGCAATGAAGAAAGGTTTCCCCTATCCTCCTTATTGTTTATCTTTAGAGAAAAAGGGCTTAGTAGGGTTGTGATGGAAGAAAAAATGAGAGTGAAAAGAAGATTACAAGTTATAAAAATATGATCACACCACTTAACGCATATTTCATTTGTAGATGATATTTTGTTTTCTTTAAATAAGAGAAGCCGTTAATGGTAAATATTTTCAAAACTTATTTTATATAGAAACTATGATAGACGTAAATGCCAAAAAAAAATGTTCATTTAATTTCTATGGATTGAGAGAAAAAGTTGTTCAAATATTAGTCACTATCTTTCTCTATATAATTACAAATTTTTAAAACAAGATTTAAACTATTTGGGCTTCATTTTGAAGCCTAAGAATTATGGTAAACAGTTCGCTAATTGAAAAGATTGATGGTAGAATATTCCAATTTCTATGGATTGAGAGAGGAAGTTCAAATATTAGTCACTATCTTTCTCTATATAATTACAAAATTTTAAAGAAAGATTTAAACTACTTGGGCTTCATCCTGTAGCCTCAGAATTATGGTAAACAAACAGTTAGCTAATTGAAAAGATTGATGGTAGAATATTCCAATAAATGGCTCTCAAGGGGTGGAAGATTAAGTTTGGTTAAGTATATTATGGAAACAATCCTAATGTATAGGCATTCACTTGCGTCCATTCCAAAGGGGAGTATTGGAAAGGTTTAGAAAATTATGTTTCATTTGTTATGAGGAGGCAAGAAGGAACACAGTGAGTTTTACTTTAGAGTATCTTCACCAGGGAAAAAATTCGAAGTCTTCGTGACCTTTCAAGAATTTTTTTGCCCGAGTATTTTAAGACTTCATTGGAGGTGTTTGTAAAAAAAATAATTGAAATAAAAAATTGGATATTTAAAATACAATTTTGTTTGTCAATTACACAGTGAAAACCATGGCATTGACAGGAGTCGATTAATATTAATGCAGATTCCGACGGTTATCCATTAGAATGTTCAACGCAAATCCTTACACATGCGCGTCCAAAGTATATTTATTGGATATCGTTACCGATGAGCTAGCCGAGATGGTGAAAATAGTTCGAAATTCGGGAACATAGCTACTGACTCAACGCAAGTCATGGCGCATGCAGAAACTTAAATACAGTGCACAGTATTTTTATTTGATAACGTTATCGATGAAAGAAAATAAAAATATAATCGAAGGTTAATTTTAATATGGATACCGATGCAAATAATTTACGAAATACTGTAAGTTTATGTGAGACGGCACACTTGCCCTGAAGTCACATTAAGAAAAGATTCACATAAGTTTCATGTGAAAGTTTAGTCGTTTAATGAAGATTGCAAACGTAGCGCGAGATTCGGTTCTTGACTTTGATTACAATCGCTGTAGTGCGAGATTTGGATCTTGACTTTGATTGTAAGTGCGGTTTATCTGTATGCGGCACAGCAAAATGCCTCTTTGTATATACGTTCGGATGAAAAGGCTGTCTCCATAATTAATGGAGATATTCGGATGAAAAGGCTGTCTCCATAATTAATGGAGATATATAACCTTAAATCCATCCAGCTAGACAACAGGTAACCCAATTGCATGGGATCAGCGTACGGCCTGGAAAACAAATAACAATAACAACAGGAAGCAAATCACTTCTGCATTCTGTTGGTTGAGTTTTACCGTATTCTGTTCACCATGCACCTCATGCTCGCGGGTATCAAGAAACACAGGGACATCTATCATTTTTTTCTAAAATATTTGTCCTAATCCACATGATCAATAACATGGCAATGAGCTGTATAAAGCTAGTCTAATTGGGCACCGGTTAGAGGAAAATTATATATTGATGGACATGCCACCAAGTCATACGAGTCATAAAAAGTTTCGTATGGGGGAGCGTCTGAAAATAAAACTCACTCTGATTGTGATTGATTGGCTTGGACTTACCTCTTCTCTGATGAACCTTACTAGGATATGTATACTTTTGAAGACTTTACCAATCAAATAGCTGGGCGGAGGGGGTCCCTTGTCCCACAAACAAAGGGGTCTCATACACCAATTTGGTGTGTAGGCTTGGCCCTGACCTTAAAAATAGATTATTATTATTATTATTATTATTATTATTATTATTATATATATATTTATTATATATATTAGGAGGTTAATATTCAGACAAAAAATGGACTAGATAAACCAGTGGAGGTATGTATTATGTTGTTGTTTCATGAAAGAAATTCTAAACGAAATTTTGGTCATTTAAGTAGGATATTTTAGAAAACTTTAGGAAATTTTAGAAAACGTTTAATTAGTTTGAGTCCTAAGAATAACCTGGCTCTACATATGCTATCAGAGCTAGATTTCCAAACTGAAACCTGAGCTTGACCACCCACAACACTCGGATTTTTACTTTGTGAACATGTACATATGTTAACTAAGAGAATGGAGGTAAATAAATCACACACCGAGGTATAACGAGGTATAATAGTTAATATCTTTTGTTGGAGCACTTGTAAATCTTTTAACTTTATTTTTTTCAGACTATGGTTATTATGAAGTACTCCAAATATAGAGGTTATACAATGTTAGATCATTATACAGAGTACTAGTTTTTTACAAAATCAGAGAAAGGGAGATGAAGTTTGGGCAAGGACATTAATCCATTCTTAAAAGGGTTAAAATATGCAAGTAGGGATTCATTACATTATATTTCTTTAGCCAATGTATTTCCTGAAGATCCAATGTATTGGATGTGCCTCTTTTTGTGATCATAAAGATAATATTTATTAGTAAAAGTTAAAATAGATTGAAAAAGACTAAGAGAACATAATCATATAACACATCATATAACATTGAAGGCTAATCATATAACACATGTACCAAGCATATATTTATAACTAAGAGAACATAATGATAAAGACCGTTCAACCAACTATTAAAACAGAGGCATTCACATTACCGCAACTTCACAAAGAACGTTTGGTCTAATAGTTTACAAAAGGCATTTTCAAAAAGATGATCAGAAATTCCCACTACCACTACCATGTCTGGACATTTTCCAGCATTTCTCCCTTCCCACTACCACATCTGGACATTCACCCGGATTTCTTCACTAAGTTGGAATCCTGTGACATTATTTCAACCATACAACTCTTATGATACTCAACCTCTCTTCTCTCTTTAGCCACAAAGAGGACGAGCCCACAAGGGGGATTTTTTTTTTCTCAACATGTCTACAACAGGGTTCGAACCTGTGTAGGTAGAGATCGAACCTGCACAGGCAAACCCAATGAAAAAATACAGAGCCTAACCCCAAATTCATCAAGGGAAGAGCCCACAAGGGACAAAACATATGCTCATCGCATCCCAACTAACGAAGAAACCAAAAACCAATTACAAAATACTAGAACGATCCTCCAATGCTAAATGGAGAAGCCACAAGTCAACCAAGCACTGATTTATCAAGCACAGACAATGCCATGAAGGACGAGGACGAGGAACCTAGAGCGATGCAAGTACCATGCACTACACGTCTTAAGACTAAGCGTGCCAAAGTCCAAGACAATATTTAAGCCAATGAGGATCCCACGAGGGCATTCCATAATGCAGCAACCAACACACAACGTACAATATCCGTGCTGAAGCCAAAACAACAGTTTTGGACGAAACCCAAATGAGAAAAATCCCCAAAGAAGCAGCAGTTGACACCAAATCTACACAAAGAGAACCAAATATTAAAACACTCATAAAATTCACAAGGCCCAACAAATCTAAATAGATTTCATCGATTTGAGATTCAAAAATCCCAGACTTGATGCCTAAAAACCATAAATACCCTCACTACTGGAATAAAAAAACAAAATACCTCTAAATCGTTCTAAATTCTTAGCGTCAACAGAACTGGGCGACAAAAAAAAACCTTTTTCCAGTTGATTGAGAGCCACATAAACTTTATCGGGCTTAACTATGGGTCCAACATAGAACAAATTTGGGGAGGGAAAACAAACATCGGAACCTAGTTAGTACAAAGGACTTTCAAAACTACCCATGATGGATTGACAAGATAAGAGCTCCTCAATCAATCGAATGCTGTCCTTTCCTCTCTGCAGTGGTCAGGAGCACAACAAAATTGATCCCAAACCCTAGCACTAGTGAAGATATTATTTTATAGTTAACTCGAGGTTGTTGTGTTTGACCGAAGGGTTAAGTCACGTTGCGAGTTGTGTGTCGGGCTGCTAAATTGTAGCTTTTAAGTGTCCTGAATCACTAAATTGTCAAACCAGGGTTGGTATACTTCGAGCTGATACACAGTATGTGCAGGCAAGCGTCTAGTCTTTATT